>CM039528.1:3733665-3835192 GCA_022433055.1 Begonia peltatifolia | reverse complement strand
ACGTAAAGAAGAATCCAGTAGTAAGAAGATAAAGAAGATGTAAGAAAGAAACAAAAACGAAAGTACAGACGAAACTGTAGAAATTGCATATGTTAGGATGTGAATGTTTTTTTTTTAGTGTTTAAGTTTATATGCATTACTTACTTAGCATTAGGCTAATAGTTGAGTTCTGTGATGTAGGTGACGACGCAACAGCTAGTGAGTTTTCCGAGCATGGCTAGAACTAAGAGGCAGTTGGAGGAAAACGCACGTGGGACAACTGGGCCAGCTGTTGAGGCGTTATGACTATGGCAAGTGTAAGTATGGGGGATGATGTATTTTGAGTCGTACTTAGTTATTTTAATGTAAAATAGAGATTCGAATTTGGGTTGAGTATTTTGGCGTGCGTAACAGGTTGTAAATTGAGTCGAGAAGTGGATTTGTGTTTTTTTAAATGTTTAGTCAAAATTCATGTTATTTTTTTGAATTCTGTTAAAGTTTCTGGGTGCAAAGTGTCGACCGAAATCCATAGGTGTCGACCGGTCAGTGTAAAATAGAGGGTGAGTGTCGACCGCGAGGCTCGACATGTGCAAGGCAGAGTCGAAGTAGGTGTCGACCACTGGTTACAAGTGTCGATCGGTACGTGTAAAATTGACAGGGGTACCGCGAGAGTCGACCTGTGCGGACAGAGAGGATCAATGTATCGACCTGCGACAGCGGGTGTCGACCCTTCTCTAAAATGGGAGTAGAAGTGTCGACCGGTGTCCTTAGTGTCGACCGATGAAAGGACCCGAGAGATTTGTAGTGTCGACTGGTGTTTGTTAGTGTCGACCGATGAAAACCCGAGACAACTTAAGTTCTACCGGCTGTTGCAGGTGTCGACCGGTCTCTTTATTTTTATGTTTTAAAGGCGAAGTTTCTTTAACCCGATTTTAAACGAGTTTCCACTGCGGCAATTATGCTTATTTTTTTGGAAGTTATTTTGAGTAGGAAAAAAAAACAGAAAGAGTCATTTTGGGTCGAAAAATAAAGATTTTCAATTTCTAGGAAATATTTGGTAGAGAAAATAAGGGATGATGACGAGTAGTAGTTGGTAGCAAACTGGGAATCATGGATGATTTTCGGGGCATTACAACAACAATGTTTAACTTAATGCCAAATCAATGGCTAATAGATTCCATTTCCACAAAATGGTAAAAATGAGTTTTCAATATAACGATATTTTGAAAACCATTTTGTTATTTTATTATGTGTTGAAATGAAAGGTAAAAGAAATTTTACATGTATTTTTGGTTCTCTACGTGTATTGGGTCACTTGACTCGATGTTCTGTTAGACTCACCTCTGGCTCATGACATGTTGATGCAAATGAAGGTGCAACCAAGCCGCAAATCAAGGATCATGATCTATTACAAGACATAAGAGTACCAATGACAAGGTCAAGCACCAAGAAGATTCACAAACCCTTACATAATTTGACCATGGAGATCTAAAAGCAAGAGTCATTACAGCACAAGCAAAGACCAATGATTATGCTAAGTATTTGTAACACCTGAGACTTTCTGAAATTTAATTTTCGGAAATTCGTATCTGTAAACGATAAAGTTTTAGTCGGAATTAAGGACGAAAAATTTAACCGGTTAAGTAGAAGATTATTTTGATTATAATGGACAAGATGGATTTATAAAAATCAAACCAAAAACGGACTGAATGATGATTTGATTAAATGGTTAAAAGTTGATGGCAGTTTAGTAATTAAATTATTATTATTATTATTTATTATATAAAATAAATAAATATACAGAGGAGAGGAGCGTAAACCTCTCCCCCCTTTTCGGTTCTTCCTCCTCCCCCACTGAAAAGGAAACCCTTCTGGTGATCTCCTTCCAGTGACGTCCAACGGCGACGTTTTCTTCTCTGTTTCTTCGAATTTACGGTAAGTTTTGCTTAGTTTTTATTACATAGTTAGTTATTTAGCTGTTTTGAGTGTTAAAAATGAAGTGATAGGAAGTATTAAGTAGTTTTGGTGAACCCTAAGAGGGAGATACGAGATTTAGAGGTTTAAGTTAGTTTTATCCGCGTGTTGGTATTAAAACTTGAAGTAAGAGTAGATTTAGGGAATTTATGGGAAAGATTGAGCGTTTGAATAACCGAATACACGAATTGTGGAACGGTTTCCATTCGGTCACATTTGACCAAACTATAGGTGTTGGATTAAGAGTTTGTTTAGACCATTAGAAATTAGACGTTATCAGAAACCCATAGTGTAACACCCAGAAATTTCTGTTAAACAATTTTTGGCATTTTGTAATTATAATTTGTGCAGTTTTAGTCGGAATTGGGGGCGGGAAGTTTGTACCGCTAGGTAAGAGATTATTTTGAGACTAATGAACGAGAAAGAATTATAAGATTCCAACCGAAAACAGACTGGATGACTGTTTAATCGAAATAGTTATGGTTGATAGCAAAATATTAATTAGGATTAATTATATTAAATAATATTTATATATTTAAAAAAAAAAAAGAGAAAAGCAGAGGGAGAGTAACGAATTCCCTCCTCCCCCTCGGTTCCTCTTTTCCTCCTCCGGCCCCGCATCCGGCGATCTCCTCTATTCTCCTTCGTTTCTTCAATTTTCGATAAGCTTTTCTTATTTTTAGTAGATAGTTAGTACTATAGTGATTTTGAAATGTAAAAAGTAAAGTATAGTGACTAGTAGGTAGTTTTAGTAAACCCTAAGAGGGAGATACAAAATTTGGAGGTTTAAGTTAATTTGTATTCGTGTATTGGTGTTTAAGCTAGGAGTAAGAATATATTTTGAGATTTTATGAGGAAAATTGAGTGTTTGGATAGCCGAATGCTCGGATTGTAGAACGGTTTTCGTTCGGCCACATCTGGCCAAGTTGTTGAGATCCAATTAGTAGATAGATGAAACCGTTAGAAATTAGATGCCTTAAGGAACCCGTAACATTTTGAATCGTCCAAATCGGATGAGTATTGGATAAGTCATGCGTTTCCGAATTTGGTAGGAAATTAAGTAGAATTTCGAGGTTAACTAGAAGTGGTGGTTTGGTAGGGGTTTATGATTTCCGCATTAGAGTTTTACGAATTGGAAAACGAGTAGAATTGATGAATATGTGGTTTTATAGGTTTCCCAGTTAGCGAGCGAATTACGAGATTCGGATTACTTGTGCTAAGGACGTCAGTTAAGTAATGTAGTAGGTGCTTTTACATTCGGGCCTACATCACAGTTCACTAGAATTCATTGCACGTTTATTTTATGTTATGCTTTCATGGTTGTGCATCATTGTTTGAAAATAGAAGAACGACACAAAAATGAATTTTCATATTTTATGAAGTGAAACAGTAGGATGTGATAAAACAAATGAAATGAGAAAATACGTAATATGATAAAAAATGTGTGGTTGAGTGGTCTTGTCCCAAATGTACACCGCGAGGTTTATCACTCTTTCTCCCTTTTACGTGAGGGCCTTGTCTCTTTAAGTGTACCGCGAAATGTGTTATTTTACTAGATTAAAGTTAGCATTGTCCCCAAAATTGAACCGTGAGGTATTTTCTAGCTCGAGAGTTAATAGCAAATATGTTAGAAAAAAGAGTGAATCCTCTGCGTCTCTCATCCAACAATAATCCCAACCGAAGTCAACCTATTCGAATTCGAATAATTCCACTTATCCATCAAAGGGGACTGACGGAAGAGACTGGACTGCCGTGACAATCATTTAATATATTTTGAGTGGGACTCAGCGAGGAATTAATTGATTTTTATTCTTTATAAATGCGACAGGATATCGAATTGTGCTGTCTGATTATTTATTATTATTTAACTAAATACTTCTTAGTCTGTGTTTATTATTTATAATTATGAGGTTCGATATAATCATGGGATTATCAGATCAGACGAGGTGGAGGTCGCAAATTGCACTAAGCTATCATATTATTCTACAGTTATTGGTGTCAGTCTGAGTCCACTAAAATCTATTGTTCCTGGATTGCTAGCTGTTTTCCTTTTTTGGTGTTTGAATTTACCTCTCTGTCTCTCTGTCTCTCTCTCTCTAGAACATGTCAAACCTACTCCAAGCTCTACCAACCTTAAAGAAAAGAACAAAAGAAGAGCCAAAATAATCAATAATCCAAGCTTTCTTTTGTCTCCCAAATTTAAAATTCTCCAATTTTTTAGGCCTTTTTTTTTTACCTCTGAGTGACTGCTCCAACAAACAAGCACTCAACTTTATCTCTCTCCATCCCTTGCTTTTCACACAATTAACTCTCTTAATTATTTTTAAAACAAGATATTTCAGTGATAACGTTTTATAATAAAACTAATTATTCTCAAACTTATTATTTGAAAAGCAGAGTTAAAGGAGATTTTCGAAAATTACGTAATAAAAATATAACAATACAAAATAAAAATGTTGGTATGCATCACGTTTAAAAAGAGAAGACAACCTTTCCCTTTTTCTTTTCTTTTTTTCTTTTTTTTTAAAAATAAAATGGAAGATAAAATTGGACAAAGTGCATGCTCCATTAGGCTCAGGCACCCTACCAATGATCATCATAAATCCCTACTTAGTGTTCGTAAAAGAAAGGAATGGAATAGACCTTACACACTTCTTATGAATGTTTCAGAGTCCCGCAAATATATATATCTGATACTTAGGTTTATACTTCTCTAATAATTAAATGGTGATAAATTAAAATATTTAATGATGATATATATTAAAGTTCAATGTGATTCGAATTCTAAGTGACGTATATTAATATTAAAGTTTTATACTATCTCTTTATATTGAAACATGAGTGACAAAATTTACTCGTACTTTAATTTTTAATAGTAAATTTTTTTTATATCGGTGATTTTTCTCTAAACATATTTTCTACTTCAATTTTAGTGTATCTGTTTTTAGCACTTTTTTCCGGTGTGAGTTCGGCTTTTGACTACACATAACACTGGTTTGTAGCGAGTATCCTAATTAATGATTAAGTAGCTTACACATCGACATCTAATCAAAAGATGTTGGTACCAAATACACATAATAACACCGATGAAAACTTCATGAGGTAGCCGACATGTTTGACCGCCAAAATAGTTGTTTTTCTTCGACATTTCAAAATTTAATGGTCTGGATTATATTCATTTGACAAATGCAGCTTAGGTCTTTGATATTCAGTCTGATAATTAAAATCAAATAAGCATTATTGGCTTCTGTGACTAAGGTCAAAGCCCAGTACAGGAGGAAAAAAAAAAAAAGACGAGACCACAAAAGTCATTGGCCGACAAATCACATGCAAACAAACCGAACATGACCATAGAAATAATCTCTCTCTCTCTCTCTCTCTCTCTCATTTCACTACCTAAAGTCAACAATCTGCTTCCATAAAGTCAACATGTTTTTCTTTCATGCATTATAGAGAAAAAGCTAAATTAATGAAATGATTTTGCATTAATTTAAACTTATAATTTAATCTGCTTCAAATTAACAGTACCCTTTACAAAAAAAGATTGGATAATATTGCAGAAAATTCCCATTAGCCCCTCCTCTCTTTCCATTTCTACGGGCCAAAAACTCTACCATCTTGGGACATTATTGGCAATGCAGCTCATCTCAACTTGCAGAAGAACAGACACTACATCTTTAACCTAATAATTGTTTCTGCTTTCCATTCTAGAGGAAAAAAGATTCAGAGAGAGAAAGAGATAGAAGAGAGAGAGAGAGAGAGAGGAGAGGAACTAAGGAGGGCTAGCACCAATATCGATGAAAACTCGGTTGAGTAAAGAAGGCAACCTCATTTGCTGGTCTTGGCCTCTGCTCTTCTTGAATGGTGGTTCTGGCGATGAATAAACTGATGAAGAAGATGAACCGACTGATAGCCAGGAATCATTGGAGCTATCTGAGCTCAAGAAGCCATCGATCACTCCACTTGGGCTCCTTGGAGCTCGCTCCTTACGCTTGAGAGGATTATTGACGAAGATATAAGTTTATAACACTCTTCCACCCTTTCCTGCAACAAATTGCAGTGATAAACGTCTAATAAGGACATTATTTCATTAAAATAGGTGAAGAAAATTAAGTCACATTATAAATCTATCGCTAATAAAACTCATTTGATCATAATTCAGCTCTGCAAGACGAAGTTAAGACAGACGATAATAAGTTAATAACCATCTTTATCATCAGATTCAATAAGCCCATATTATCTTCTAAAAGCGGGATGATAGAGGAACAAGAAACTAACCCTTGCTATGTTAAAGATATTAAGAATTTGAGTCTGTAATGGCAATGGGCTACAGCCTTCGAGCTGTTCAATGGCGTTCATCATTGTTGCAGTGGCAATCACAGAAGGGAGATAAATGATGGATCTTGAGTCTGAAATCAGCAAATTAAAATGGTACGTGGACGATTTTGAATCAAAAGGGTGTCATTAGATTTTCTGGTTAAGTTTACCTGAGGATAGAGAGAGAAGAAGACTCTCACAGCATCTGATAAACTCCCCATGAAGATGGTTATCAAATCCCAACCTTTTCATGATGTGGTCGAGAAATGAAAGTGGGGTCACTGGATGCATCCGCCATTGAAGACTAGATAGCACTAACAACTCCATTTTCTGTATTGTTTTCGCTTCAAAGACAAATTTAGTCGGTTCCACCTGAAAAATATATTGAACCATAAATTATTATTCTTCTTAGAAACCCAAGTTGAATAATAATGAGCAGATGTAAGATTCGGGCATACTTGGAGGTCTAGAAGAAGAGGAACTTGGATTTCTTCCACTTTTGCGGCCAAAGAGAGACAAGTGACAGCGACAAGCTGAACAATCCAAGGTTTATCTCTCTGAAAATGGAGGCTAGAGAGAAACCTTTGAAGATAGTAAATGGCTAAAATGGCCGTAAGGGCAGTAAATCGGTAATGAGCATTCACTTTTAGAATCCATTCCACAGCCTCAGAACGAGCTGCAGCGAGGTGTCGATCTGTTTTCAAACTTGCCAGACAGACATGGGTTTGGCGCATCTGTTCTTCCTCTCTAGAGAAAAGAGATAAAAGCTCTTCATCTTCCCAAAAAGCTGGAGCTTCTTTACAGGAGAGATTACAGACGACGCCCTTCGTACTCGTCGCTTCTGAAAAACCTTGATCTACTGTTTCTTGCTCCTCGTCCCATTTTTCTTCCTCGCAGTATAGGGAGTCCAGAAACAAGGAAGGGGTCTGGTTCTGTGGATCGTTCGGATGTAATTCCATCTTCTTCTGAGAAGAAGGCTGAGTTCTTCACTCATTATACTAAAGAAAAGCGAAGCCCCACACCCATTTCTCTCTCTAAATTAAGAGTTTGTCTCTCCTCTCTCGGGTGGCACAGAGGCAGAGATTTGGGAGAGTGGAAGAGATTGCGTTTCTCTTTTAGTAGATTGGGTTTCACGCTTGTCTTTCGCAAAAGAGTAATAGAATTTAAAAATGGAAGATTTGGAGTTTCTTTTGTGCTTTCGGTGTGGCGGGCAGAGTATATAAGGGCACTCGCATCGAGCCGGACCCATGAAAACAGCCTCTTATGCTGCACCTAATTAACTCTCACGCTGCCCTATGGAGACAGGCCAACAGTTTAGCCTTAATAATGGTTGATTGTTGTAAGGCGGGTAAAATACATTTTGAGCTCCAACCAATTAATTTCAAACTCATTAAACCAAAAATCTTAACGACTAAAATTTTAAATTATACAAAATATAATAAACCAAATTTTAGCGGGGGATTGACCACCCCCTATTCTGTTCAGTGTTTACTTGACACTAGATATATTAGATAAGGGGGTCGATGTGGTCGTGAAGACCTCTGTTTAACATACACCGCACATGATTTAAAAACGAGAGATCTCTGCCTCAGGACGGCATTATGTTCCCTGCCTACTCTATTTTAAGGGTGCTCGGGGAACATAGGGTTCCCACCCCGGAACAGCCCTCCATTATCTACCTTCCCATTTTGGGGAGTGCTCGGAAACGGTGAGTCGTCGCAGTGGAACTGTCCCCCGTTGTTAGCCCTATTTTTTGGGGGCCATGAGAACAAGTGGTCCTCGTCCCGAAACGAGCTTCTGTTCTCAAGTATTTTGCTAGAGAACGGGGGTTGATCCCCAACACTATATAAGGAAATGATCATCTATTCACTCCCCATAACTCGCGAAAATCCTAAAACCTTTACATTATTTTCTTATTCGAATTTTCTCTGTATTATCGATGTCGATGGATTCTGATTCAAGTATCTTTGTTGATTTAGACGAGACAACAATTTGTAATGCCAATATGAACTGGTATTTGTACTCCACATCCATATTTAGTGATATTCAAGCATTCGATCACTAAAAGGTAATGAAACAATGGGGGTACATTCGACCTCGAAAACTCTAGATGATAATCTTCAAACACCCGTCGACTCAAAAAGAGATGAAGTGGAAAGCATACCAGTAGATGAAAAAATTTTGATGAGATTTTATTTACGAAAAAAAATGTAGTTCTTTAAAGGCATTTAAAGAAGTAGTAGAATATGCTTTAAATAATGGTTATGAGATCAAATTCGTTAAAAGTGAATCTCAACGACTGACGGTAGTGTGTGAAGACAGACGTGATTGGCGACTACATGGATCGAAAATATAAAATGAGCTTACGTTTCAAATAAAGAGTTTTAAGGATTTTCACAACTATTCAAGTAAAATTAAGAATTGACACACTACTGCAAAATGAGTGGCAAATCATTATTTGGATAAGTTTAAAAGTCAACCTACGTGGAAAATTCCTTCTATTATCGTGATAGTGAAGAAAGATTTGAATGTCAACATTACACCAAATCTTGCTAGAAGAACAAGAAGCATAACTCAAAAACTTAATGCAAGGAATGGCGACGAACAATACAAGCTATTGTGGTCGTACACAAAAGAAATACATAGATCAAATTCGAGTAGCACATTGGGCCTACAAACTTATTTGGTGAGCTCTGCCATTAATGATTCATGTGTATTTGAAAGAATGTATGTGTATGCTGCTTGCAAAGCAGATTTGCTGTAGTGTAGTAAACCTATTATCTATTTGGATGTCTATCATCTAAAGAGCTCATATCCCGACTAATTACTGACAGTCGTTAACATTGATGGCAATGATAAAATATATTTCATTATTGTAGTCAACGCAGAATCCGAGTGTATGGACTCATGGACGTGATTTTGAAAATTATTGAAGGAGACTTACAAACTAAATCGAGATAGGAATGGACATTTGTTTTAGATCGACAAAAGATATAATGTATTTTTTATTGTTATTTCAAATATTAGAGCGTTGTGTTAGTTATAATATTTTATGTTGACTCTGTTATTCTTTCAAATATCAAAGGTTGTTGGTTGCTGTGCAGCATAAATTATCGTCAATCGAACACTGATACTGCCTCCATCATATGTACGCAACTTTCAAAAACAAATTTCGGGGCATAGTATACATAGATGCAATGTGGAATGCGGCCAGGCAACCACAACTTTTCATTTCGAGAGATAAATAAGGAACTTAAATCAAATTAACCCGGATGCCTACTCATATTTTTAAGACACAAACCCTATATATTGGGTTAGTCATGTATATTCTTTGATCACCAAGTATGAAATAGAATTGAATAATTTATGTAAATCATTCAATGCAATTGTATTACCTATTAGAGACACACTCATTATGACCATGTTCTAGATTATCCGAAATTGCTTGATGATTCGGATTGTGAAAAAATATGACAAGTTAGACTCGTCAACAGACGTCTTGCGTCCTTAGATAAGAAAAACGTTTCTGAAGCTATAGTGTATAACTCAAAATTAGAGGCCAATGTTTGCAGGAGCTGCACGATTTGAGGTAAACAACGACAACAAACAATATATCGTCCACATGAATGCATATGTGTACGAGTATTACAGGTGAAAGCTTATTGAAATCTCGTGTGTTCATTGCATTTTGTGAACTCATTTCATGACACAATCACCTAAAAATTATGATCACAGGGGAAGTTATCTTCAGATGTACTCATACTTCATTCATCCAATTAGATACCCACACATGTGACCACGCATAAAGCAAATCCTTCCACCCGTAAGAGAGCACCAACCTGGTAGGCTGAAGAAGAAAATACTGCAAGATGTCGATGAGCTACCAAGTTTGATAATTACTAGAAAACCTCAACGATGTCTTGTTCTCTAATTTATGTGTTTCTACACATTTGACAGAACACAAGTATATTTCAACACATTTCGATCATAAACATACTTTAATTGTTTTCTAATATAGTTTTTCATTTATATGCATGAATATTCTATATATGGCCGAGTCAAAAATTTATGACTATTCAGGCTGTAATTTATGTATTTATTATAATGTGTAATTTGTTTGATTGCTTCTATGTACTTATAATTGAGAAAAAGTTGTAACTTTGTGCAGAGTTTTCTTTATTTTATGACTCTTTCATAACTAGTTTTAAACAATTGCTACATATTCAAATCACAATTTTATAACTTAAAACCAAATCTAGATAATTAAGTACAATTATAAAGTAAAACCATTAAGTAAAGTATAACCACACGCATACCGTGCATAAAGTAAAGTACAAACATTAATTAAAGTTACAAATATAAACTAAAGTATATAAACTAAAGTTACAAACATAAACTAAACTACTGTGAGACATCATCGTCATCTTACTCCACCAAGTCCATGAGGCTCTTCCTTAGCTCTCTGTGAGACTCAGTAAGCTCTCTCTGTGCTAATGTAAGCTACTCGACTCTGCTTACAAGGAACTCTAGTTTTTGCTTCATCCTATCCCACCTACTAGTCATGTCAGGGGCACTGGTTGCACGATGATGTCCTCTATAAGAACATCTGCAGAAGTGGAGGCCCTTTGATCTCCTTTGAACATCCAAATATCATTGACTTCAAATAGAGTCATACAAATCAAATGAAGCCTATCAAATACATCGTGAGATCTTTTTGCTCTCTTATGCTCTCCAATCGGTAGCAGAATCCAAGCTCCCTTAACTATCTTCTAGATCAACGTGTCATACAACAGATTCTTGTTGCATGTCCGACCGATCTCATGCATGTGATCTAAAATCATGAAGCCAAGGTCAAACATTCTTCTTGTTATATACGTTCTCTATCACATAGATATCCATAAAGCTCACAAAATCTCTATGTCCATCTTGAGGTAGAATGGTGTTCGTAATCCTATTGTGGGTTATCCTATGGTGTGGGTTATAATCCAAGCTCTTACGTTCAAATCCTTAGATTTTTGCTCCACGAACTCTACGATATTGGGATTTTGATAAATTTCCCTAAGAAAGTCTAGTCCCTCGCCCGATCTGAAAAAAAATCAAAATCTTAGTAAGCATGGTAGTATCTCTCCACCTCAATCCCTGCTCCTACAAACACGAGTAATTCATTAACCCTCTCTAAAGGTATAGCAATCACTGTTCCAAGGATGTACATTTTCAAACATCCTCCCCTCCAGGTAGAGGTTAAGTTCACATAAAACAAGCGAATAATTCTATCGCAGCTATCGTCCATCAATCTGTACACCTTGTTTATAGCGATTCTGTCAAACATCTTATTGATCTCCAATGACTACCAACCTCTAAAGTTGAGAGTTTTCGAATGAATAATCAAACAATTTGACATATCCTGCTCAAACTACTTTTGACACATCTGATTTTGAAATTCGATAGAAGCATACTCAGTTAGCGGTCGTCGCTTTTGAGCTGGAGCACCCGGTGACGACAATGGTTAGTTTTTCGGACCCCTTTGAGATTGTCCTCATTGTGACAATGATGGGCAATTTGGCGAAGCACGTTCAGCCGAGCCACCTTATAATGGAACTCCTTATGATGGGGCAAATTTTTGTTTTATCGTCAATTTCGGAGCCATTTTGGCATAATTTGGCCATTTTGGTTGAATTGGGGATTTAAAAATTTGGGCAATTTAGGGCTTGGGTTTTGTGAAAATTTTAGGAGGCCAATTTCTTGTATAGCGTTGGGGATCGACCCTTTGTTCCAGGGCAACGACCCCTCATTCTCAAAATTAGGGCTGAGAACGAGTTGCCGATCCTAGGTGGGGAGTCATCATTCTTACTCTACCCAAAAATTAAGGCAATGAATGGGGGGTCCTCGCCTCGACTCGACCCCCTGTTCTTAAAAATTTTACTTGAACAAGGGAGCCGTTCTGAGGCTGGACACTGCGTTCTCATGGTGTCTAAAAATTGGAGCTAACAACCAGGTGGGGGCAATTCTTATATAACGTTGGGGATCGACCCCTTGTTCCGAGGCAAGGATCCCTCGTTCTTAAAATTAGAGCTGAGAATGGGAGCCTGTTTGGAACAAGGACCCCCCGTGTGGTGCACGTTGAACGGGAGGTCTCTACCCGCACATTGTTCCCCCGACCCAATGTGTCTAGTGCTTGTTGCACTAGACAGAACAGTAGGTGATCGACCCCCCGTTCTTGGCATGAATTTATAACAGGAGGTGTCAGCCTTTCACAAAGTTTTGATTTGTTACATTTTAGATAGTTTAAGATTTTTAATTTATGAGGTGTTTCAAATTAATTTCATATTTTGGAGTTCAAATTGATTTTTACCTATGTAATTTTATACTCAACATTTTATTTTTGTACATGAGTAATTAAGATAAATTATGAATTCACAATAATATATAGTTTAAATTAATAAGTATATAATACTACATATATATTACACAAAATATGTCATAATATAAGATAGAATAAACATAGATTGTTTTTGTTTAACGTACCCTTTTTGTTTCCTACTTCTTTTTGTTTAATGTCCTTGTTTTAATATAAGTTTTTTGCTCTCTACTTTATTAGTCTAGTCAAACACACGAGCTGACTTGTTAGCTGGCTTGTTTGTGTGACGACTTCCTTTCTACGAGCCAGGATTTGCTTATAGTTGAGTCCGAGATTCGCCTACACTCGGTTTATGTCCCGAGCTTTGCCCCACAACCCAAGATTTGTCTCGCAGTCGTACTCATACATATACATTCGAGTCATCACAATCACCCCCCTCGGTGCCCAACGTCCTCGTTGTCAACATTTCCAGCTAGGTACAGGCTTTGATACCATTTGTAACGAGCCATTTTCCCAGTAATATATTGTCTGCTTTGGTGATTGGGCCGTAGCCCAATATTCTTCCCTCACGAATTTGTTTTACGAGTAATTCACAGTCGGTCACCCAACATGGTACTGCTCTCGCCAGAACACTCTTAATTTCAGAGTTCTTATGAGATCCGTTGTCAATCGTGCTCCAAAACATGTCTTACTATCTTGGGAGTATTTCCTTACATATGTTTCATTTCCATATACCTCCCCATGCGATGTGGGATTGTTACGACCCTTTTTCTACAACTTAGGATTTACCTATACTCGAGTTCGGGATTCGCCTACACTTGGCTTACATCCCGAGGTTTGCCCGTCAGTCGTACTCATATGTACACATTCGAGTCAAAGTATGTTTAAGTATGCGAAGGTAGACGAGTAAGACAAGGTCTCGCTGGCCACATTTCATCTAGTGAGAGATGCCAGGTTTTGGAGGGAGTTTGTGGAGACCACTATCGATGCACATCACTTGACATGGGAGAAACTTAAAGATGCCTTTTATAACAAGTATTTCAACAGCATAGTGCAGACAGCTAAGAAGATGGAGTTCTTACAATTGAAGTAGATCGGATCGGTGACCAAGTACAACTGGCAGTTTGAGTCTTTGTCCTAGTTTGTCAACAATTTGGTAAGCCGGAATGAGGATAAGGTATTTCAATTTGTACAGGGATTAAAGCCGGAGATACACAAGATAATAAAAATAGCAGGAACTCAAGAGGTGCCATATTCAAAAGTGGTGGCAAAGGCACTAGAGGTGGAGGAAGCCGAGATAAAATGTGTTTGGCAGCGAGAGGCTTCCAAGAGATTTTTCAAGGAGGTTGCCCCACAACAGAGTAAAACCTACCATTGGTGGATTTTTCATGGAGCAGATACCTACTATTGGTGGAGTTTTCTTATAATAACAGCTTTCAGGCTACTATAGGTATGGCTCGATACGAGGCTCTGTATGGGAGAAAGTGCACGTCTCCGTTATATTGGGATGAAGTCGATGAAGCACGACTAATTGGTCCAGATATTCTGCAACAAACTTCAAAAGAAGATTGCATTTATTAGACAATGGATTTTAACAGTTTAAAACCGACAGAAGAGTTATGCAGATCGTCGGA
Source organism: Begonia peltatifolia (assembly GCA_022433055.1). Classification (NCBI taxonomy): domain Eukaryota; kingdom Viridiplantae; phylum Streptophyta; class Magnoliopsida; order Cucurbitales; family Begoniaceae; genus Begonia; species Begonia peltatifolia. Next base: position 3,820,930 of record CM039528.1, on the reverse strand, counting down.
GTAGAGAGCTAGAATTTGAAATGAATGACAAAGTCTTTTTGAGGATCTCTCCATTCAAGAGAGTTGTAAGATTTGGAAAGAAGGGCAAGTTAAACCCTAGGTATATTGAGTCGTTTCTTATTACGAAGATAATAGGGGAGACAGCTTACCAACTACAACTATAACTACAACTACTAGCCTCAATTAATGGGATTCACAATGTATTCCACGTGTCCATGTTGAAGAAGTGTATACGTGATCCTTCTCACGTTGTGGAGCAGCAGAATATAGAGATTCAACCCAGAATGACGTGTGAGGAGAAGCCACTGGAGATTCTAGATTATGCAGTGAAGATTTTATGTAACAAGGAGATTCCACTGGTGAAGATATTATGACGCAACCATATCGTGGACGAAGCAATCTGGGAGTAACAGCAGAACATGATTAGTTGATATCCAGAGTTGTTCAAGTAACAAATTTTGAGTACAAAATTTTTTTTTAAGGAGGGTGGAATGTAACACCTGGAATTTTCTGCTAAAACTGATTTTCATATTTATGTAATTATAATCGGCGGAGTTTTGGTCGGAATTAAAAGCGAAGAATTTCTACCATTAAGTAAAAGATTATTTTGATACTAATAGAGGAGAAAAGATTTTAAGAATACAACCGGTATCGAACCAAGTAAGAGATTTATTAAACGATTAAAGGTTGAAGCCGGTTTAGTAATTAGTTTATTATTATTATTATAAAACAAAATAATAATGGTCATAAGAGAAAACACAAAATAGAGGAACGTAAATTCTTCTTCTGTGTTTTCCTCCCCCTTTCAAGCGTAAAAACCCTCTTGCAGCGATACTCTTCTCAAGCGACGATCCTCATTCGTCAATCTTTAATCCACGATAAATTTTAGTTAGTTCTTAGTAGATAGTTAGTGTTTTAGTTGTTTTGAGTGTTAAAAATGAAGTTAGTAAGAGTATTGCGTAGTTTTGGTGAAAACCTAGTAGCGCGTTGTGGGAAATTGAAGTTAGAGTTGATTTCTATCCGTATGTTGGTGTTTGAGCCGGAAGTAGTAGTACATTATGAGATTTTATGAGAAAGATTGAGCGTTTGGATAGCCGAATACTCGAATTGGGAAACGGTTTTCGTTCGGCCACATTCGGCAAAACTATAGGTGTTGGATTAGGAATTTGATTATACCGTTAGAAATTAGACATCCTCATAAGTCCGTAGCATTTTGAATCGTCCAAATCGGACGAGTATTGGATAAGTTATGTTCCGAATTTGGTCAGAAATTGTGTAGGATTTTGGATTTTATTGGGAGTTTCGGGTTAGTATGAGTTTAAGATTTTCTGTGTTAGAGTTTTATGAGTTAGACGAAGTAGAATTAATGGATGTGTTATTTTATATGTTCTTCAGTTAGCGAATCGTATACAGAATATAAATTGCTAGGACGGCAGGTAAGTAGTGTAGTAGAGTAGTAGGTGTTTTGCCTTTGGGCCTACATCACAGTTCGATAGGATACATGCACGTTTACTTTATGTTATGCTTTAGTGATTATGCATCATGGTTTTAAAATACGAGAACAAAACAAAAATGAATTTCCATGTTTTTACGGAATGAAACAGTGGAATGAGATGTGATTAACGAAATGAGAAGATACGTAACAAAATAATAAAGGTGAGGTAATAAAGGTGAGGTTGAGTAGTTTTGTCCCGAGAGGTGGACCGCGAGTTGTATCACTCTCCCCCGCTTTACGTGGTGGTATTGTCCCGAGAGGTGGACCGCGAGGTGTGTCACTTTACTAGATTGGGGTTGGCCTTGTCCCGAAAGGTGGACCGCGAGGTGTGTCACCTTGATCTAGCACGTAAAGAAGAAGCCAATAGTAAGAAGATAAAGAAGATGCAAGAAATAGACGGAAACGAAAGTAGAGACGAAACTGTAGAAACTGCATATGTTAGGATGTGTTTGTTTACAGTGTTATGTTTTTATGCGTTACTTACTTAGCGTTAGGCTAATAGATGAATTCTTTGATGTAGGTGACGAGGCAGTGGCTGGTGAGTACTCTGAGCAAGCCCAGGACTAGGAGGTAATTGGAGGAGTGAACTCGTAGACGACCTGGCCGGCTGTTAGGGCGTTTTGAGCATGGTGGGCATAGGTACAGGTTTTTGATTGTAGACGAAATGGTTTTGAGTCGTTTTATGTTGTTTTGAATCATTTGGATATATAGACGGATTTCAAACTTTAGTAGTCGTCTTGTTTAGGTAAATAATGATTTTCAGTTGAGAAAAAAGTGTACGTTGTATGGTTTTTAGCATTGAGTCAAAATTCGATTGTTTTGGGAAGTTTTAAGGTTTTTAGGTAGAATTCTGTAAAGGAGGTGTCGACCTATAGGTTGAGTAGTCGACCAAACCTAGTAAGTGTTGACCAGTATACTGGAGGTGTCGACCGAATTTGGCTAGTGTCGACCTCGAGGGTCGACCTGCGAAGGCAAAGCAAAATAAAGTGTCGACCGGTGCATGCCAGTGTCGACCGGTAGTGTAAATTATGCAGAAGTGTCGACCTCATTGATCGACCGATGCAGACAGAGAGAAACAAAGTATCGACCGGTGCACATAAGTGTCGACCAGTTGTATAAAATTAGATGGGAGTGTTGACCTTAAAGATCGACCGACGCAAATAGAGAGAAACATAGTGTCGACCGGTGCACACAAGTGTCGACCGGTGCACGCAAGTGTCAACCGGTAGTGTAGAATAGACGTGGATGTTGACCTTATGGATCGATCGATGCAGACAGAGAGAAACATAGTGTCGACCGGTGCACGCAAGTGTTGACCGGTAGTAAAAACGTTAATGGAAGTGTCGACCGGTTTTTACAGTGGTCGACCGAAAATGATTTTTATGTTTTAGTAATCTTTAAAATTCATTTAAATTAATTTTTATCAAAGTCTTCCACTGTCGATGATTTTAAACATTTTTAAAAATATCGTTTTAAGTCGAGTAACGAAAGTTTTAAATTTTTACGAATTTTACTTAAATGTATTTGAGTGAGTTGCAGTAGTGAGCGTACCAGAAACCTCGTGGGTTTTCGGGTCGCTACAGAGATGGTATCAGAGACTGTATCCAACCGGAAATGTAGCCAACGAGAATGTTGGGTCCCGAGAGGGGTGATTGTGATGACCCAAATGTGTACGTATGGGAATGACTCAAGACGTAAGCCGACTGTAGGCGAATCCCGGACTCGAGTATTGGCAAATCCCAGGTCGTAGAAAGGGGGTCGTCACAATCCAACATCGCATGGAGAGCTATATATAAATGAAACATATGTAAGGAAATTCTCCCAAAACAGTAAGACACGTTTTGGAGCACGATTGACAACGGATCCCATAAGAACTTCAAAGTTAGTAGTGCTCTGGTGAGAGCAGTAGCATATTGGGTGATTGCCTGTGAAGTCATCGCCAAACAAATCAATGAATGAAGGATATTGGGGTACGTCGCAATCCCCAAAGCGGATAATATCTTTTTAAAAAAATAGGTCGTTATAGTTTGAGTCCTACAAGCAAAGCTTAAGTTTAGGCTTACTTGTTGGCTAGCCCAACCTGCTTTGCAGCGATGCTGCGACTTGCTTCATGGACATTTTGCTAGACTTCAACTTGGAATTCATATTCACAATTTCTGCTTGATATATTTGAATTTGTTAGTGTTGTAACTAATCATGTACTGCTATGCCAAGCAGAGAATATCCTCCATTTGTATTATATATATTGTATCGACAATGTGCAATGGTGTGTGAGCCTCAGTACAATTTCTCCTCTAGTTTTTACTAAGATTCTATCCTCGTAAGTTGATATCAGAGCTAATGGCTTCTCCAAGCAATGTACTTTTTTAGTCTTCTAATGTTTTCCCCCTTTCCCTTCCCACTCCCAAAATAGCTCTATCAAACTTTCTTCAGAGAACTACATAATATGGAAGGACCAATTCCTCGACATAGCTAATGGTTTAGGATGCTTTCTCGACAATGCCAATCTTCCCCTTCCAAAATTTTGGAACATCACTTCCAATGCAATTCCAATCATTCTGTTTGGTAGAGTTACAATCGACTAGTTATGAGTTGGTTATATTCTTCCTTAGCTAAGTCTCTCCTTCCTCACATCATTGCTCATTCTTCCGTTGCTGAAATTTTGCATCTGCCTGCTCGAATGTATTTCTTCAACTCTTCCGCTCGTATCACAAAACAAAAGGATTAGCTTCACTAACTCAACAAAGACAATCTCGTTGTCAATGACTACTTCCAGAAGTTAACCATCTCGTACAACAATCTCGTGCCCATTAGAGAATCTGTTCTATCAAATATCAGTTGATTTACATGTCCAGTGGATTGTGTAGGGATTACAATTCCTGCTTCATTGTAGTCTCGAATCGCATTATCGAACCAACGATCGAAGAGATTCATAGCTTACTTCTCAGCTACAAGTTCCAACTAACTCATCAAAATGATGTCCTTGCTTTACCCACTCCTTAACTACCCTACACGATCTTTTGTGTGGTGCCACCTTCTCCTTTCTTCTTGAATGTTCGCCCTCAGCTAGTTCTCTTGTAACACTGAAGTCCAAGTTTGCTCAATGTGCCTTCTGGTCCACCCAACGTTCAATTGACCCAAACAACTAAAGGCGCAAGTGTCAAATCTGCCACAAAGGGGGTCACAATGCCTTTATGTGCTATCACCGGTCTAATATATCTTTTAAGCCCCAGAGTCCATGAATACAGTACTCTCTCCACCTGACACATGCACTTCAGCTCCGTACTCATCTGTACCTTCTTCCTCATGGTGTCTTGACTCTAGTGCCTCTAACACTTCACACAAGACCGTAATCTCCTTCATCAGACTGCTCCATACATCGACTATGAGCAATAATGGTTCCAAATGGTAATACTATTCTATTTTTGCAGTTGGTCAATCTTGTAGCGACCCGAGGTACGCTCACTACTACTGCTTCCAAAAGCACTCTTGGAAAAATTCGCATAAAATTTTAAACTTTGTTCCTCGAATTAAAATGACCTTTTGAAAACATTTGAAATTGTCGTAGCGGAAGACTTGACTAAAATTAATTTAAATAAAATTTGAGTTTTCTAAACATAAAAAAATCACCTTCAGTCAACCCCTGTAAACACCAGTCGACATTTCCATTAATTTTTCACTACTGGTCGACACTACGTTTCTCTCTGTCCACGTCAGTCTATCCTTGAAGTCGACACCCACGTCCATTCTACACTACCAGTCGACACTTGTGTGCACCGGTCGACACTACGTTTCTTTTCGTACGCATTGGTCGATCTTTGAGGTCGATACTCCCATCCAATTTTATACTACCGGTCGACACTTACATGTACCGGTCGACACTTGGTCATGCTCTGCCTTCGCAGGTTGACCCTCGCGGTCGACACTCGCCAAATTTGGTCGACACCTCAAGTATACTAGTCGACACTTACTAGGTTTGGTCGACCACCTCCTTCACAGAATTCTGCCAACTTCCCAAAAACAATCAAATTTCGACTCAACGCTAAAAACCATACAACGTACACTTTTTCCTCAACTCAAAATCATTATTTACCTAAACAATACGACTACTAAAGTTTGAAATCCGTCTGTACATTCAAATGACTCAAAATAACTTAAAACGACTCAAAACCATATCGATTACACTCCAAAACCTGTACCTACACCCACCATGGTCAAAATGCCCTAACAGCCGGCCGAGTCGTCCACGAGCGCACTGCTTTAACCTTCTCCTAGTTCTAGGCTTGCTCTGAGTACTCACCAGCTATAGCGTCATCACCTACATCACAGAACTCATCTATTAGCCTAATGCTAAGTAAGTAATGCATAAAAACATAACACTGTAACAAACACATCCTAACATATGCAGTTTCGAAAGTTTCATCTCTACTTTCGTTTTCGTCTCTTTCTTACATCTTCTTACTACTGGGTTCTTTTTTACGTGCTAGATTTAGATGACACACCTCGCAGTCCACCTCTCGGGACAAGGCCAACCCCAATCTAGTAAAGTGACACACCTCGCGATCCATCCCTCGGAACAAGGCCACCACGTAAAGCAAGGGAAGAGTGACACAAGTTGCGGTTCACCTCTGGGGACAAGACCACTCAACCCCACATTTATTATCTTCTTACTTATCTTTTCATTTCATTCGTCTGATCACATTCTACTGTTTCACTTTGTCAAAATATGAAAATTTATTTTCGTTTCGTTCTCGTATTTTAAAACCATGAATGCATAATCAACTAAAACATAACATAAAGTAAATGTGCATGCGTACTATCGAACTGTGATGTAGGCCCAAAGGCAAAACACCTACTGCTCTACTACACTAATTACCTAGCGTCCTAGCAACTTCGTACTCCGTATACGGCTCGCTAACTAAAGAACCTATAAAACCACACGACCATTAATTCTTCTCCGTCCAACTCATAAAACTATAATAGAAAATAATACTCTAACAACTAAACTAATTAAACCTAAAATCCTAGACAATTTTCCACCAAATTCAGAATTGCATAACTTATCCAATACGCATCTGATTTGGACGATTCGAAATGTTATGGACATCTGAGAATGTCTAATTTCTAATGGTCTAAACAAATTCCTAATCCAAAACCTATAGCTTGACCGAATGTGGCCGAATAGAAATCGTTCCGCAATTCGAGCATTCAGCTATCCAAACGCTCAATATTTCCCACAAAATCCCGTAATCTACTCATTCTTCCAGTTCAAACACCAACATACGGATAGAAATCAACTCTAACTTCAATTTCCTACAGCTCTCTTCTAGGTTTTCACTAAAACTACCCAATACTTTCACTAACTTCATTTTTAACACTCAAAACAACTAAAATACTAACTATGTACTAAGAACTAGCTAAAACTTACCGTGGATTGAAGATTTATGAAGGAAATGGCTGATCGTCACTGCTAGAGAGGAGTATCACCGATCGAGAAGAGAAAAAGAAGTCTCTGCGTGAGGGAAGAGGAAACGCAGAGAGGGGGGTTTTGTATCCTTCTCTTTTGTATTTTTTTTTAATAATAATAATAACCTAATTAGTAAACCGCCCTCAACCTATAATGGTTTAATAAATCTGTTATTCGCTTCGATTCTGGTTGGATTAGTAAAATCTTTTCTTCTCCATTAGTTTCAAAATAATCTTTTAGTTAATGGTAGAAATTCTTTGCTCTCAACTCCGACCAAAACTCCATCGATTACAATTTTGTAAATCCGAAAGTTTTATCTGAAAATTCCAGGTGTTACATTCCACCCTTCTTAAAAAAAATTTTGTTTTCAAAATTTGTTACCTGAACAACTCTGTATATCAACTCATCATGTCCTGCTGCTGCTAGCAGGTTGATTGTTCCACGTTATGATTGCGCCATAATACCTTCACCAGTGGAATCTCCTTGTTGCGTAAAATCTTCACTGCAAAATCTAAAATCTCCACGGGCTTCTCCTAATACGTCAAAGGGGGTTGAATCTCTATATGCTGCTGCTCCACGACGTGAGAGGGATCTCGTATACACTTCCTCAACATGGACACGTGGAATACGTTGTGAATCTCATCCATTGAGGCTGGTAGTTGTAGCTGGTAAGCTATTTTCCATATTCTCTTCGTAATAAGAAACGGCCTAATGTACCTAGGATTTAACTTGCCGCTCTTTTCGAATCTTACAACTCATTTGAATGGAGAGATCGTCAGGAAGACTTCGCCGTTCACTTTAAATTCTAGCTTTCTCCTCCGACGATTTGCATAACTCTTCTGTCAGTTCTGAGTTGTCAAGATCTGTTGTCTAATAAATGCAATCTTTTCTGCAGTTTGTTGCAGAATATCTGGACCAATTAATCGTGCTTCGCCGACTTCGTCCTAATATAACGGATACCTGCACTTTCTCCAATATAGAGCCTCGTATGTAGCCATACCTATCGTAGCCTGAAAGCTGTTATTATAAGAAAACTCCACCAATGGTAGGTATATGCTCCATGAACCTTAGAACTCCAGTACACACGCTCGAAGCATATCCTCTAGCGTCTGAATGGTCCTCTCGGATTGACTGTCTGTCTGAGGATGAAATGTCGTACTAAAATTGAGTTGCGTACCTATGGCTTTGTGCAAAATCTATCAAAACTTCGATGTAAATCTAGGGTCTCTGTCTGATACAATCGAAGTTGGAACTCCGTGCAACCGTACGATCTCTTATACATATATTTTGGCGAATTGGTCCATAGAATATATCATTTTCACTGGCAGAAAATGAGCTGATTTGGTTAACTGATTCACGATCACTCATATACTATCATAGCCCTTTGTTGTCCAAGGCAATCCGACAACAAAGTCAATCGATATTTGCTTCTATTTCCACTCAGGAACAGGCACTAGCTGTAATTTCCTTGCTGGCCTTTAATGCTCAGCTTTAATATGCTGGCAAATCGAGTACATCTCAACATACTTTGCTACAATCCTCTTCATATTAGGCCACCAGTAATGTTGTTTAAGGTCCCTGTACATCTTGGCACTCACTGTATGCACAGAAAACCTCAAAGAGTGGGCTTCAGCCAGTATTTCTCTTTGTAGTTCTTCATTACTCATAACGAACCACATATTTTGAAGCTTAAGAATCCCGTCGTCCGAATAACTGAACTCCGACCTGTCATTGGTAGCCATGCTGGATTTAATTTTTTCGCATTCAGCGTCGTCCTTCTACGCCTGCTTAATCTTCTCCAAAATAGTGGGCTGTAGACACATAGCCAACAACATGGCCAATACGTTCGACACCACCTATAAGTTGAATTTCTGAAACTCCGCATCCAAAGTTAATGGCATGCCTGAAGTCACAATTGAAGTGGATGCCGTCACTCTGTTCAATGCATCAGCCACTACGTTCGGCTTGCCGGAGTTATATTTAATTTTGAAGTCATAGTGCTTCACAAACTCTAACCATCGCCGCTGCCTCATATTCAATTCCTTTTGAGTGAAAATATACTTCAGATTTTTGTGATCTGAATATATCTCACACGGCTGTTCATAAAGACAATGCCTTCAAATTTTCAATGCAAAAACTATAGCGGCTAACTCCAGGTCGTGTATTGGGTAATTTTGCTTGTAAGTCTTCAATTGCCTAGAGGCATATGCTACCACTTTCCGTTCCTGCATCAGCACACATTTAAAATCTACCTTGGAAGCATCGCAATAAGTACTAAATCCTCCGTCCTTAGCAGAAAGCATCAAAATTGGAGTTGTAGTTGATTTTTGCTTCAATGTCTGGAAACTGTGTTTGCAATCTTCAGACCACAGATATTTCACATTTTTCCTCGTCAGACGGATCAGAGGCATTGCAATCTTCGAATAACCTGCTAACCGAAAGAAACTCCATATCTCCATGAGATTCTTCGGCTGTAGCCACTCCTTAACTGCTTGGATTTTTGCTGGATCAACAGATATGTCATCGCTCGAGATGACATGTCCAAGAAACTGAATCATATCCAGCTAAAACTCGCACTTAGAAAACTTTGCATAAAGTTGGTGTCACTTCAAAGTGTCCAATATTAACCTCAAGTGCTCTTTATGATCCTACTCACCACGAGAGTACACCAATATATCGTTGATAAACACTATAACGTATTTATCGAGATAGTTATAGAATACCTTGTTTATCAGGTCCATAAAGGCGGCTGTAGCATTCGTCAGTGCGAAAGACATCACCATGAATTCATAATGCCCATATCGCGTCCGAAAAGCCGTCTTCGGAATGTCTTCTAGCCTGACCTTCAACTAATAATAACCCAATCTCATGTCAATCTTTGAAAACACTCGTGCACCTTGGAGTTGATCAAATACATTGTCTATCCTTTGCAGAGGGTATTTGTTCTTAATCGTCAGCTTATTTAGCTACTTGTCATCGATGTACATTCGTAACGACCTATCCTTCTTCTTGACGAAAAAGATCGGCGCGCCCCACGGTAAAAAGCTAGGGCGTATAAATCTTTTCTTCACCAATTCTTCTAATTGCTTCTTTAACTCTTTCAGCTCTGTTGGTGCCAATCTATAAGAATTTTTCGACATTGGCTCAGCTCCTGGATACACATCTATAGCAAACTCTATTTCCCAATCCGGAGGCAAATCGGGTAAATCATCTATAAAGACTTCGGGGAAATCTTGAACAATCAAAACATCCTGCGGCCTTGAATCCCTGGGAATTCACATATTTATAATACTGGCGAGAAAACCAAAAGACTCACCAATCAAAACTTGGTGAGCACTAACAAGTACCATGACAGATATCTTCTGGGTATTCCTCACGGCCTAAAAGATGTCATTCTCTCCATCTAGGGGTTGAAAACTCACTGTCCTTGTCCGACAGTCGATTGTGGCGTAGTGATTGAACAACCAATCCATTCTCAATATCGCATCATATCTAGTTATGCCCATAATAATGAGATCGACTAATAAATTTTTGCTTCCCACCGACACTACACCATCTCGTACAACTTGATTAGAATGCATACGCCCACCATAAGGCAACCTCACTTCGTAGCTTCAGTCTGTTGATACTAGCCATACATCTAATCTGACTGCAAACGCGGTTGCAATAAATAAGTGTGTTACACCAGAGTTAATAAAAGTATACCCAGGTATATAATTTATCAATATGGTACCTGACACTACAACTGGCTGGTGTTCCTCGCCCGATTCGATCATGGCGAACACTCTCGGTGTTGTGTCTGTCGGGCCCTTCTTCAAAGTTAGGCAATCTTTGCTGACATGGCCCACCTTGTTACAATTGAAACACGAAGTCACCCTGAGTTTCAGACAATCTCTAGCCAAGTGTCTAGCTTCGTTGCAGTCTTAGCACTTTCTCGAGTTTAGTCTGCATTCACCCGGGTGATATCTCAAGCACTTAGGGCACTGCGGGTACTGCACCGACCCTTGATGCCTTTTGCTACTGCCCTGGCTGCTTGAACATTCGCTGAACCTCTTAGCGCCCCTCTGTTGTTGTTGCTGGGAGACAATTCTACTATGTTGTGGGGCAACCTACTTGAAAAATCTACTTAGCACATTTCATTTCGGCTTCCTCCACCTCTAGCGCCTTTGTCACTAATTTGGAATATGACACCTCTTGAGTTCCTACTATTTTTACTCCTTTATATATATTCGGCTTTAATCCTTGTAGAAACCAAAACACTTTATCCTTATTTTGGCTCACCAAATTGCTGGCAGACTAGGACAATGACTCAAACTGCCGGTTGTACTTGGTCACCGATTCGGTCTGCTTCAACTATAGGAACTCCATCCTCTTAGTTGCCTGCATCGTACTGTTAAAATACTTGTCATAGAAGGCATCTTTAAACTTCTCCCATGTCAAGTGCTATGCATCGATGGTGGTCTCCACAGACTCCCTGTAATACCCAGAATTTCTGTTTAAATTAGTTTCAGATTCTGTAATTTGTAATCGGTAGAGTTTAGGTCTAAATTGATAACGGAAAATTTCGGCCCCTAAGTGAAAGGTTATTTTAAGGTCAATGGCCGAAAGTGAAGTTAAAAAAATCTAACCAGAGTCGGACGAAATTACGGAATTTTGAAATGGTTTAAGGTGGAGGGCAAATTGATAATTATAAAAAAAAGAGATAAATATAAAAAAAAAGTAATGGATGAGAATAAGAACACCCGATGTTCTTCCCAGCCATACTCCCCTTTCACTCTCTCTCGTTTCTTCTCCCACGTGAAGTGGTCGGCGGTTGATTCTCCTTCTGTTCATCCGAATCATGGTGAGTTTTCGTTAGTTTTACGTATGTAGTTGATGGGTTAATGTTGTTAGTGGCAAAAATCGGGTTTGGCAAGAGTTATGGCGAATTGGTGGAAAAACCTAGGAGGGTAATGTGAGAAGTTGAGTGTAGAGCTGATTTTTGTCCGCGTGATGGTGCCTAGGATAGAAATAGTAGCAGATTTCGGGGATTGGTGACGAAGATTGGGTGATTTATTGGCCGAGTACGTGGAAGTTTGGAACGGTGTCTGTTCGATCACATTCGGTTAAGTTTTGTGCATCCGAATGGGAAATGGATGGGACCATAGGAAGCTAGACGTCCTTAGGAACCTGTAGTATTTTGTATCGCCCAAAACAGGCGAGTATTGAAGAAGTAATGAATTTTTGAAGTTGAACGAAAATTGTGCGGGATTTCGGGTTTGTTGAAGAGTGTCGGTTTTGGCATGAGTTAGGACTTTTAGCATAGGAAATTATGAATTAAATAAGTTAGAATTGACAGAGCTATAATTTTATAGGTATTGCAGTTAGAGCACCAAGTTACGAAGCGCAAAAAGAATTTGAGAATGCCAGGTAAGTGGTGGAACGTATGTGATTTGCCTTCGGGTCTACACCTTAGAATGGTAGGATTGTTTGTTTGATTGCTTGTTTGTCTTGTTGTTTGAGTCGTGCATTCGTGATTGTCATGTATCATAGTTTTGAAATGGTGAAGTTCTGATCATGCTTTGAAATGTACATATGAAACGTAACTAGATAAGAAAATACTTGCCACGCATGGGTGAACGCCTCGTCGTTAACGTGCTACTGAGAGAGCACTACGGGGTTCCCATGGATGAAAGTACATAATGTGACACGATTTGCGAATGCCTCGTCGTTAACGTGCTATTGAGAGCACTACAGGGTTCAACGATTGATGTTAGGAGGTGGTTACGTAGGGTCGTTCCGTGTGCGAGCATGATGTGTGCCTCTAACCTCGCTACGTGAGTTATGGATTGGCCGTCCCGAGGTGGAAGGGATGAGTGCCGGCCTGACTCACACCGAAAAGTGGAAGATGAAAACAATGAAATGAAAAGAAAACATAATTGAGTATAGAAACTACATGTGTAGAGAGTTTGAGTTATGCATTGAATGTTGAATTCATATTCCATACTTGCTAAGCATTAGGCTTACGTTTTGTGTTCCTTGGTGTAGGTGACGGCGAGCTTTCGGGTGAGTTACTAGGTGACTAGTAGGCATAGATCAGAGTTGGCGGGAGATGTCGCATGCCGGTGCAGGAAAATGTTGGGGCAACGTGACCATGACGGGTAAAAAGGGATAATTTTTTATGTGTTTTGAGTCGGATAGAGTTGTGTAGATTTTTGAGGAATTTAGATGGTGTACAAAGAGTACAATGGATAATTGAAGTAGGATATTGATGTTTTGAAGTTTACTTGAATAAAGTATGTTTTTAAATAATAGGTGTTAGTGTGTTTAGTTTTCTTTTGAACTGGTGCAGTTTTACTGATACTGGTATGAGGTGTCGACTGAAGTCAAGAGGTGTCGACCGGTTAGTGTAAATGTAAGGTGAATGTCGACCGCGAGGCTCGACCTGTGGTAGGCAAAGCCGAAGCAGCTGTCGACCCCTGGTTACAGGTGTTGACCGGTACATGTAAATATGGTAGTTGTGTCAACCGCGGGGAACGACCTGCGCGGGCAGAGAGGATTAAAATGTTGACCCATGGATACGGGTGTCGACCCCTCTCTGTGGTGAGCATTAAAGTGTCGACTGGTGTTTCCATGTGTTGACCGATGAAAAGACCCGAGAGTGACAAAGTGTCGACCGGTATTTTCGGTGTCGACCGATGAGAAAACCCGAGAAGACTTAGGTGTCAACCGGTGCTTACAAGTGTCGACCGGTCTCTGTATTTCTGTATTTTAAAATGGTGAAGTTTACTTAAACTGAATTTAAACGAGTTTCCTTTGCGGCATTTATATGTATTTCTTTTGAAAGTCGTTTAAAAAAAAAAGAGTCTTTTTGAGTCAAAAAGTAAAACTTTCCAATTTCTAAGAAATATTTGGTAGAGGATATGAGGGACGGTGACGGGTAGTAGTTGGTAGCGGACCGAGAATCACGGAGGATTTTTGGGTCGCTACACTCCCACAAAAACCTTGCGTCTCTCACTAGATGAAATGTGGCTAGCAAGACCTTGTACTCCTCGTCTACCTTCACATATTTAAACACACTATCCATGGTGCGGACCCACTACTCTGCAGCTGTTGGGTCTATTGATTGCCTCTCAAATGTCGGTGGTCATAACCTCCAAAATCGGTCACCTGACTTATCATGGCTAGAGTTAGAACCTGCACTTTCTTGAACCTCTCGATTCAGCGAAAGTCCTAATTGCTGAGACTGTATGTTCACCAACTCCATCACCTTTCTGATCGTCATCGAGTCATATTCACTCCTTGAGTCAGCTGCCTCTCTCGGTACTCTCGGGCGTCTTGGTCGTCTAGACATCTTGACTAATTTCATAGACAATGGTTAATTACACTCATAAGCATCTATTAAATAACACTAAACTTAAACACTTATAGTTGTCGAAGCACGTCGTGCGGCGATCGGTGCTGTTAGGTAATCTTTTGAACGGTTTGACCATCTGGCTCTCATACCATCTCTGTAGCGACCCGAAAACCCTAAAGAATTCCGGTACACTCACTACTACTAGCACAAGCACTCTAGGAAAAATTCGCGTAAAAATTTTAAACTTTGTTGTTCAACTTAAAACGACATTTTGAAAAGATTTGAAATTGTCGCAGTGGAAGACTTGACTAAAATTAGTATAAATAAAATTTGAGTTTTCTAAAATTAAAAAAATCACCTTCGGTTGACCCCTGTAAACATCGGTCGACACTTTCATTAACATTTTGAAAACATTTAAAATTGTCGCAGTGGAAGACTTGACTAAAATTAGTATAAATAAAATTTGAGTTTTCTAAAAATAAAAAAATCACCTTCGGTTGACCCCTGTAAACATCGGTCGACACTTTCATTAATTTTTCTTTACCAGTCGACACTACATTTCTTTATGTCCGCGTCGATCGATCCATGAGGTCAACATCCACGTCCATTCTACACTACCGGCCGACACTTGCATGCACTGGTCGACACTACGTTTCTTTCTCTCCGCGTCGGTCGATCTTTGAGGTCGACACTGCTGTCCAATTTTATACTATCGGTCGACACTTACATGTAGCGGTCAACACTTTGTTTGGCTCTTCCTTCGCAGGTCGACCCTCGCGGTCGACACTCGACAAATTCAGTCGACACCTGCAGTATATTGGTCGACACTTACTAGATTTGGTCGACCGCTCAACCTATAGGTTGAAACCTCCTTCGTAAAATTCTACCTAAAAACCTTAAAACTTTCAAAAAACAATCGAACTTCGATTCAACGCTAAAAACGATACAACATACACTTTTTTCTTAACTCAAAATCATTATTTACCTAAACAATAGGACTATTAAAGTTTGAAATCCGTCTATACATCCAAATGACTCAAAACAACTCAAAACAACTCAAAATCATTTCGACTACACTGTAAAACCTGTACCAACGCCCACCATGGTCAAAATGCCCTAACAGCCGACCAGATCGTCCACGAGCGCACTCCTCCAACCCCCTCTTAGTACTAGGCTTGCTCTGATTACTCATCAGCTATAGCGTCGTCACCTACATCACAGAACTCATCTATTAGCCTAATGCTAAGTAAGTAATACACAAAACATAACACTGTACAAACACATCCTAACATATGCAGTTTCTACAGTTTCGTCTCTACTTTCGTTTTCTTCTCTTTCTTACATCTTCTTTATCTTCTTACTACTGAGTTCTTCTTTACGTGCTAGATTGAGGTGACACATCTCGTGGTTCACCTCTCGGGATAATGTCAATCCCAATATAGTAAAGTGACACACCTCGTGGTCCAGCCTTCAGAACAAAGCCACCACGTAAAGCGGCGGAAAAGTGATACACCTCGTGGTGCACCTTTGGGGAGACCACTCAACTACACATTTATTATCTTCTTACATATATTCTCATTTCATTCATCTCATCACATGTTGCTGTTTTACTTTGTAAAAACATGAAAATTCATTTTCGTTTCGTTTCGTTTTCGTACTTTAAAACCATGAATGAATAATCAACTAAAACAAAACATAAAGTAAACGTGCATGCATCCTATCGAACTGTCATGTAGGCCTGAAGGCAAAACACCTAGTGTTCTACTACACTACTTACCTGGTGTCCTAGCAACTTCGTACTTCGTATACGACTCGCTAACTGGAGAACCTATAAAACTACACACCCATTAATTATTTTTCATCAAACTCATAAAACTCTAAGGGAAAAAAACACTCTAACAACTAATATAGTTAAACCCAAAATCCTACACAATTTACGACCAAACTCGGAATTGCATAACCTATGCAATACTTGTTCGATTTGGACGATTCGAAATGCTACAGACTTCTGAGTACGTGTAATTTCTAATGCTCTAAGCAAATTCCTAATCCAACACCTATAGCTTGGCTGAATGTGGTCGAACAAAAATCTTTCCCTAATTCGAGCATTCGGCTATCCAATCGCTTAATCTTTCCCACAAAATTTCGTAATCTACTTCTTCTTTCGGCTCAAACACCAACATACAGATAGAAATCAACTCTAACTTCAATTTCTCACAGCTCCCTCCTAGGTTTTCACTAAAACTACCAAATACTCTCACTAACTTCATTTTTAACATTCAAAACAACTAAAACACTAACTATCTACTAATAACTAACTAAAACTTATCGTGGATTGAAGATTTATGAAGGAAATGGCTGATCGTCGCCGCTGGAGAGGAGTATCAACGAGGGAGAAGAGAAAAAGAAGTCTATGCGTGAGGGAGGAGGAAACGTATAGAGGGGGGGTTCTGTCTCCTTCTTTTTTGTATTTTTTTTTAATAATAATAACCTAATTACTAAACCGCCCTCAACCTATAATCATTTAATAAATCTGTTATTCGCTTTGATTCTGGTTGGATTATTAAAATCTTTTCTTCTACATTAGTATCAAAATAATATTTTACTTAATGGTAGAAGTTCTCCGCTATCAATTTCGAACAAAACTCCGCTGATTACAATTTCGTAAATCCGCAAAATTAGTTTTAGTGGAAAATTCGGGGTGTTACAAATCTTCCATCCCTACACTTTCTGGTAGAAAACTATTTGACGTGCTTCAAATTATCAATTTGTGTGACATCACAAATACTAGTTCACTTTGGATTTGTAGCTGACAATCACTAAAGATTTCTAGATTCCAACAAGCACAAGTACATCAATTTGAATATAAAATGTTATGAAATTCTAATATATGATTACTTAAGATGTGATTGAGATATACTTAAAATTTTAGAACCAAACTCATTACAGCCAAAGATATTGAACAAACAAAAAAAATCTGTTCTCTAATGAAACAAATTTTGGTCTGAAAATGGCTCAACTTCCAAAAATCGTAACTTTTAATTGGCTAAATACAATGCTCTGAAATTTGAAAGGGATCTTGCTTAGAGAGTAGACAAAACATCTTAAATTGTTAGAGTCTAAATCGTAACGGATGGATAGATATGATAAAAAAGGAATTGCTAGTTTGAGAAAGGTCATAAGTTGGCACTCTCGACTTTTGTGGATCTTTTTTATGAAGTACTCTCCAACTTGCCAAAGGTGAGAGTTTATAGAAGGCAATTATACAATACTATCACGGATATAACTCACTGTGTGGGCACCAAAGATAAGGCTCAAAGAGATTGAAAGAAATGAAGAAAACTTTAGAGTTTTTGATTGAATAATAGTTATTGAACATCAGCCATAGGGGGTATTAAAAAGCCCTACAATTAGGTAAAAAAGTTTAAATAAAAGGAAAGAACACAAAAAGAAAAGAATCGGCTATTTCCTAATACCGAGAGACAACTAGCACCGCACCACCAACTAGGCACCCTCCCAACCCTTATTTTAATCTAAATCAATCCCACTTTTCTTTCTAAAAGTGTTCAGCTATGCATGAAATATAAATAATTGAAGTTTAAAAGGAAATAAAAGGACGGTTTTCAGATTGGGCCTTCGGCTCGATTTTCTTGTGAGAAAAAGACCTCTCTGTAATTGGTCCAGTTGACTAGCTAACGATGTCCAAATTCCTCCATCCAACTCATTCTAGAAACCTTGAAATTTTAGCTACATTATTCCTGAAGCATAGGTGCTGTAATAATGTCGGCAAGGTTGTCTAATATGCCAAATAAACTTTCGAGGTCAGTTTCACGACAACGTTTTTAGAAAGTCCAACAAACTTTAGACGTGTCCTTGATTTTCCATTTATAGCTCACCTTGAAGAATGTAATAATGTAAATATATATTTAATTGAAAATATTGATTTTCTTAAAGCATATTCCTTCATGAGTACTTACAAATGAACACTTGAAAATATGTTAGAAATACTCCATCGAGTGTTTGAGAAATGGCAGATCCGTGGCTCATCACACTCTCTGGGTTGAAAAGGATTTGTCCACAAATCCAAAGCTTCTTTTAATTTTAAATCATTATTTGCTTCTTCTTTCTCTTTCCCGAAATAAGGAAGTAGGCTTTAACTGTTAAGATTGGCCAAAACTCCAAGTCCTTTCGGCAATTCAAACTTGTAAGCATCATAAAACGGATATACATAAGTGTTTCCTCAAAACTTTTCCAAACCATGTCGAGAAAGATTATTAGTCCATAAATACAATCCAACAGTGAGTAATAGGTCACTAGCCATGTTGCATTTGATTTCTCCCCAAAATAATTTCTTTATCACAAAATAATTGTTATAATCTTCACAACTATTTTCCATAAAGTAATCCAAAAAATCATAAAATGACATACTTAGTCCTCTATCTTTGAACAAGGAACCATTAAAAACTTTTTCACCAATGTTATACCAACATGATAATTTAATACTCACAACATCATAATTATCAATCCATCTAGTTCTCAAAACCAAGAAATCAAATTATTTAGTGGTACATATCTTGATGATATATCACCAAATACCTTCTTAGACACTTCATTCTTGAAGTTTATTTTGAGAAGATTAGGATGCTTCAAGGTTCTCAAGCAACTGTTCTCCTCATGCTTACTTTCATGCTCCAATATGTATGCCTCCTCTTTTTTATACAAAAATTTTGACTAGGAAAATTGGAGGGTTTTCCATCCTCCATGAGGTGTGTTTCCTCTGCGGCCAAGAGTGATTCATTTTGATGAGGTTCTCCCATTCCATCAACCTCTAAATTTGGTGACTTCTCAACAAAAGAAAATCCTTCAAAACAAGATGAAGCAAACAAAGAATCTTTCGAATTACATGGAGATGGCAACTCTTGAACATAAGTTTCCTCCTTATAATCACTTTCTTACCCCCAAAGTTGTTGTTAAGAACCCATCCTCATGAGTCACTAAGTATGCATGGTCCATTTGGTTAGTTCCCCCTAGCCTTGCACGGGGGTAAGCGGCTTCACATATTAGTGTGGTTCCTCCAAAGTTGCGACTTTATTCTTTTGAGGGAGGATCTTTTCATCATCTTTTGTAAAAACTGGTCCCTCAACATAAGCGTATTCATCCAATCCATTCGAGTCATCCAAGGAGTAGCGACCCAAAAACCCTCACGGTTTCTTGTACTCTCATTACTACTACTCACTCTCTGTAGCGCTCCCGAGTTGTCCCCGGAACTGGGTTGATAACTCTACTTATACATCTACACTTGGGGGTAAAATTCGTGTAAAAATTTAAAACTTTGTTCCCTGACTTAAAACGACCTTTTTGAAAACGTTTAAAAATGTCGTAGCGGAATACTTTAATGAAAATAAGTTCAAATAAAATTTCAAGTTTATAAAACATTAAAAGACATTTTCGGTAGATCCCTGTAAGCACCGGTCCACACTTCATTTGTCTCTGTTTTCATCGGTCGACCCTAGCGGTCGACACCTCTCTGCTCATCACGCTAACCGGTCGACACTTGTGAACACAAGTTGACACTCCAATCTTTTCTACCCGCACCGATCGAACCCCATAGTCGACACTTCTACGCTCATCATAGAGAGCGGTCGACACCTATCTTCATAGGTCGACACCTTCATCCTCTCTGTTTCCATCGGTCGAACCTTGCGGCCGACACTCTTACCATCTTTACACTAACCGGTCAACACTTGCATAAGCAGGTCGACACCTGATATGGATCTGTCTCCGTAGGTCGACCCTCGCGGTCGACACTTGCCAAGTGTGGTTGATCACTATGTCTATCAGTCGACACTTCCTGCCAAGAATTTGCATAAAAACCTTAAACTTTTAAAAATAACTGAGTTTCGACTCTACGTTTAAAACTAGCAACCTACCCTTCTCAACCAATTTTCAAAATCAACTTTGTACATCAAAATGACTACTAAAATTTGAAATCCAACTATACATCAAAACGACTTAAAAGGTTTGTCACAACTCGAAAACTTTACACACGCCCACCCAGGTCAAAACGCCCTAACAGCCGGCCGGATTGTCCACAAGCGCACTCCTCCAACTGCCTCCTAGTTTTAGGCATGCTTATACTACTCACCAGCTACTTCCTCGCCACCTACATCACAGAACTCATTTATTAGCCTAATGTTAAGTAAGTAATGCGTATTAAACATAAACACCGAAACAACCATATCCTAACACATGCAGTTTCTACAATTTTGTCTCTACTTTTATTTTCGTCTATTTCTTACATCTTCTTAATACTGGGTTTTTCTTTACGTGCTATATCAAGGTGACACACCTCGCGGTCCACCTCATGGGACAAAGCCAACCTCGATCTAGTAAAGTGACACACCTCACGGTATACCTTTCGGGACAAAGCCACCACATAAAGTGGGACAAGAAGTGATACACCTCGCGGTCCAACCTCACGGGACAAGACCACTCAACCCCACCTTCATTATCTTCTTACGTGTCTGATTATTTTGTTCATCACGTCACATCCTACTGTTTCATTTCATAAAAACATGAAAATTCATTTTAATTTTGTTCTCGTACTTTAAAACCATGAATGCGTAGTCAACTAAAATATAACATAAAATAAATGTGCATGCAACCTACCGAACTGTGAAGTAGGCTCGAAGGCAAAAACACCTACGTACACTACTTACATGGCATCCTTAGCAACTCGTATATCGAAATTCATAGTTCGCTCGCTAAACCGGGGAACCTATAAAACCACACATCATCAATTATACTTTCTTTCTAACTCGTAAAACTATAAAGGAAATAACAATTTAACATCTAATCTATCTAAATCCGAATTACAACCCAATTTCCGACCAACCTTTGTAAATACATAACTTATCCAATATTGGTCCGATTTGGACGAATCAAAATGCTTCGAACTCCTGGGAACATCTAATTCTTAACAGTCTAATCCAATTCTTAATCCAACACTTACAACTTAGCCGAATGTGTCCGAATGGAAACCATTCCATAACCCGAGTATTCAGTTATCCAAACGATCAATTTTCTCCATAAAAACCCGTAATCTACTCCTACTTCCAACTTAAACACCAATACACGGATAACATTTGCCTTTAACCTTAAAATCTCATATCTCCCTCCTACGGTTCACCAAAACTACTCAATATAGTACCTGACACCACGGCTGGCTGGTCATCGTCGCCCGACTCGATCATGGCAAATATTCTCGGTGTTATGCGCGTCAGACCCTTCTTCAGAGCTGGGCAATTTCTACTAACATGGCCCATTTCGTTTCAGTTGAAACACCGAGTCACTCTGGGCTTCGGGGAATCTCTAGCTAAGTGTTAAGCTTCTTTGCAATTGTAGCACTTTCCCAAGTTTAGTCTGCATTCACCTGGGTGGTACGTCAAACACTTAGGGCACTGGGGATACTGACCCCTGAGGCCTTTTACTAATGCCTTGGCTGCTCGAACTCTCGCTAAACCTCTTAGTGTCCCTCTGTTGTTGCTGCTGAGAGGTACTTGTACTCTGCTGTGGGGCAATTTCCTTGAAAAATCTATTGGAAGCTTCTCTCCGCTTAAAACATTTCATTTCAGCTTCCTCCACCTCTAGTGCCTTTGCTACAACCCTCGATTATGGCACTTTCTGAGTTCCGGCAATCTTTACTCCCTTGTGTATTTCTGGCTTTAATCCCTGTACGAACTGAAACACTTTATCTTCGTTTCTACTTATCAAGTTGCTAGCAAAACGAGACAATTATTCAAATTGCCAGGTGTACTCAGTCACTGACCCAGTCTGCTTCAACTGTAGGAACCTCATTCTTTTTGTTGCCTGAACTGTACTGTTGAAATACTTCTCATAAAAAGCATCCTTAAACTTCTCTCACGACATGTGCTTTACATTATTGGTGGCCTCCATAGGCTCCCACCAGAATCGGGTATCCTTCGCCAAATGAAACGTTGTAACGCCCTAAAAATCCTCCGTGATTCCCGTTTCGCTACCAACTACTACTCGTCACCATCCCTCATTTCCTCTACTAAATATTTCCTAGAAATTTGAAAACTTTATTTTTCGACTGAGGATAAGGACTCGAATCGCCAATTGTACTCTGTCACTGATCTAGTTTGCTTCAATTGTAAGAACTCCATCCTCTTAGTTACCTGCACTGTACTGTTAAAATACTTGTCGTAGAAGGCCTTCTTGAACTTCTCCAAAGTCATGTGCTGGGTATCGACGGTGGCCTCTGTAGATCCCACCAAAATCGAGCCTATTTTGCTAAATGAAAGGTGGCCAGTATGACTTTATCCTCATCTTCCACCTTTGCATATTTAAACATGCTCTCTATTGCTCGAATCCACTGCTCGGCAGGCATCGGGTCTGATACTTGTCCTTCGAAAGTCGGTGGCCGCAATCTCCGAAATCGGTCACCTGACTGGTCCTGGCTAGAAATAGGGCATGCACCTCCCTGTACTTCTCGGTTCAGCAACACTCCTATCTGCTGAGACTGCCGATTTATTTATTCCGTCAACTGTCGTATCGTCGCGGAATCGTGCTCACTTCTCGGTTCGGTTGTCTCTCTTGGCACTTTGGGACGTCCTGGTCATCTAGACATTCTGACTCTCTTTCCTGGACAATGGTCAATTATGCTCATAAGTATTTACTAAACAACACTAAACTTAAACACTTACAGTTGTTGGAGCATGTCGTGCGGCGATAGGCGCTGTTGAGTAATCGTTTGAACGTTTTGACCGAATGGTTCTGATGCCAACATTGTAAACCCCCGAAAATCCTCCGTGATTTTCGGTTCACTACCAACTACTACTCGTCACCATCGCTCATATCCTCTACTAAATATTTCCTAGAAATTTGAAAGCTTTATTTTTTGACTGAAAATGACTCTTTTTTTTTTCCCAAACGTCTTCCAAAAGAAATATATGTACATACCGTAGCGGAAACTTCGTTTAAAATCAGTTTAAATAACTTCACTTTTAAAACCCAAAATAAAGAAACCGGTCGACACCTGCAAGAGCCGGTCGACACTTCCGTTGTCTCGAGTTTCCATCGGTCGACACTGACAAACACCGGTCGACACTGTATATCTCACTTTAGAGAGGGGTCGACACCCGCTGTCGCAGGTCGAAACCTTGATACTCTCTGTCCGCGCAGGTTGACCTTCGCGATCGACACCATTGCCCATTTTACACGGACCGGTCGACACTTGTAACCAGGGGTCGACACCTACCTCATCTCTGCCCTGCACAGGTCGAGTCTCGCGGTCGACACTCACCCTCTATTTTACACTGACCGGTCGACACCTATGGACTTCGGTCGACACTTTGCACCCAGAAACTTTAACAAAATTCAACAAAACAACACGAATTTTGACTAAACGTTTAAAAACCATAAATCCACTTCTCGACTCAAGTTACAAACCTGTTACGCACGCCAAAATGCTCAACCCAAATTCAAATCTCTCTTTTACATCAAAATGACTAAGTACGACTCAAAATACCTCACTACTGGTACTTGCCGCCAAGGTCAAAACGCCTCAACAGGTGGCGCAGGCGTCCCACAGGCGTGCTCCTCTAACTGCCTCCTAGTCCTAGGTATGCTAGGGATACTCACTAGCTGCTGCGTCGTCACCTACATCACAGAACTCAACTATTAGCCTTATGCTAAGTAAGTAATGCATATAAACTTAAATACTGAAAAACATTAACATCCTAACATATGCAGTTTCTACAGTTTCGTCTCTACTTTCGTTTTCATCTCTTTCTTATATCTTCTTTATCTTGTTATTACTGGGTTCTTCTTTACGTGCTAGATCGAGATGACACACCTCACGGTGCATCTCACTGGACAAGGCCAAACTCGATCTAGTAAAGTGACACACCTCGCTGTACACCTCACTGGACAAGGTCATCACGTAAAGCAGAGGAATAGTGATACACCTCACAGTGCACCTAATTGGACAAGACCACTCAACCCCACCTTTATTATCTTCTCACGAAACTCCTCATTTCGTTCGTCTCATCACATCCTACTATTTCACTTTGTAAAAACATGGAAATTCATTTTTGTTTCGTTTCGTAGTGTAAAACCATGATGCCTATTACAAAACGTAACATAAAGTAAACGTGCAATCAATCTACTGAATTGTGATGTAGGCCCGAAGGCAAAACTACTACTACACTACTTACCTGGCGTACTTAACACTCATAGTCCAAATCTCGTACGTTAACTAGAAAACCTATAAAACCGCACATCTATTAGCTCTACCTTCCATTAACTCCATAAAACTTTAAAGGAATCAACTACTAAATCCCTACTCATGATAAACCGAATTTCTAACTAATGCTCTGATTAACCTTCAAAAATTCATAACTCCGCCAATACTCGTCCGATTTGGACGATTCGAAAAGCTATGGGTTTCTCGTGACATCTAGTTTCTAATGGTCTCATCAACTTTGTAATTGGACCTCCACAACTTGGCCAAATGCGGCTGGACGGAAACCGTTCTACAATTTGATCATTCGGCTATCCAAACGCTCGATCTTTCCCATAAAATCACGTAATCTACTTCTATTTCTAGATTAAACAACAACATGCGAATACAATTCGACTATAACCCCCAAATTTCGTATCTCCCTCCTAGGGCTCACCCAACGTTTTCCCTAATTTCACTTTTACCGTTCAAAACGACCAGGGAACCAGCTATTTACTGAAGACTAACCAAAACTTACCGTTGATTTGAAGATTTGCGAAGGAAAAGGCTGATCGAAAGAACGTCGAGAGGAGGAAGTTCTTCTTACGCTGGGGTAGAGATGAAAAGCCGAACAAGGGGGGGATCTGTTCCTCCCCTCTGTTATATATATTTTTTTGTATCATATAATTAATTCTAATTACTATTTCGCACTCAACCATTAACCGTTTTCTAAATCTGTTATATCGTCCAATTCTGATTGGATTTTTAAATTTTTATCTCCTCCATTAGTCCCAAAATAATCTTTTATCTAAGAGTAGAAATTTTCCATCCACAATTCCGACCATTACTTCGGCGATTACAACCACGTACTTCTGAAATTAACTTAAACGTAAAAATTCTAGGTGTTACAAACGTGGCCAATGAAACCTTATCTTCTTTTTCCACTTTCGCATACTTGAACATACTTTCAATTGTACAGATCCATTCCTCTGTAGCCGTTGGGTCCGATGTCTAGCCTTCAAATGTTAGGGGTTGCAACTTCCTAAACCTGTTACCCGACTAATCATGGCTAAAGCTAGAGCCGGCACTTCCTTGGACTTCTCGATTCAGCCAAATCCCTAATTGTTGAGACTGTATTCACCAACTTAGTCAACTGTCTGATTGTCATCGAATCATCTTCATTTCTTGAATCAATTGTCTCTCTTAGTACTCTCGGACGTCCTGGTCATCTAGACATTATACCTAATTTCCTGAACAAGGTTAACCACTATCATAAGTATCTAATAACTAAAGTTAAACTTAAACACTTATAGTTGTTAAAGCACGTCATGCGGCGATCAATGCTGTTAGATAATCATTTAAACGGTTTGACTATTTGGCTCTGATACCATATCTGTAGCGACCCGAAAACCCTCACAGTTCCCGGTACGCTCACTACTACTAATCACTCTCTGTAGCGCCCCCGAGTTGTCCCCGGACCCGAGTTGCTAACTCTACTTATACACCTACACTCGGGTAAAATTCGTGTAAAAATTTAAAACTTTGTTACTCGACTTAAAACGATCTTTATGAAAACGTTTAAGAACGTCGCAGCAGAAGACTTTAATCAAAATTAGTTTAAATAAAATTTCAAGGTTTTAAAACATTAAAAGACATTTTCGGTCGACCCCTGTAAGCACCGGTCAACACTTCATTTTCCTCTGTTTTCATCGATAGACACCTCTCTGCTCATCACGCTAACCAGTCGACACTCTAATCTTCTCTGCCCGCACCAGTCGAATCCCGTGGTCGACACTTTTATGCTCATCACAAAGAGCGGTCGACACCTGTCTTCACAGGTTCACACATTCATCCTCTCTGTTTCCATCGGTCGAAACTTGCGGCCGACACTCCTACCATCTTTCCACTAACCGGTCGACACTTACGTACACAGATCGACACCTGATATGGCTCTGTCTCCGTAAGTCGACCATTGCAGTCGACACTTGCCAAGTTTGGTCGACCACTAAGACTAGCGATCAACGCTTCATTCCTAGAATTTGAATAAAACCTTAAACTTTCCAAAAATAATCAAGTTTTGACTATATGTTTAAAACTAGCAACCTACCCTTCTCAACCAACTTTCAAAATCAACTTTGTAGATCAAAACGATTAATAAATTTGAAATCCAACTATACATCAAAACGACTCAAAAGATTTGTCACAACTCGAAAACCTTACACACGCCCACCCTGGTAAAAACGACCTAACAGTAGCCCGAATCGTACACGAGCGCACTCCTCCAACTGCCTCTTAAACTTGGGCATGCTCAGCATACTCACCAGATACTGCCTCGTCACCTACATCGTACAACTCATCTATTAGTCTAATGCTAAGTAAGTAATGCGCATAAAACATAAACACTGAAACAACCATATCCTAACACATGCAATTTTTACAGTTTCGTCTCTACTTTAGTTTTCGTCTCTTTGTTACATCTTCTTAATACTAGGTTCATCCTTACATGCTAGATCAAGGTGACACACCTCGCGGTACACCTCACGGGACAATGCCAACCTCGATCTAGTAAAGTGATACAACTCGTGGTTCACCTTTCGGGACAAGGCGACCAAGTAAAGTGGGGGAAGAAATGATACACCTCGCGGTCCACCTCACGGGACAAGACCACTCAACCCCACCTTTATTATCTTCTTAAGTATCTCTCATTTTGTTCATCGCGTCACATCTTACTGTTTCATTTCGTAAAAACATGAAAAATCATTTTCATTTCATTCTCGTACTTTAAAACCATGAATACGTAGTCAACTAAAACATAATATAAAATAAATGTGCATGCAACCTACTAAACTGTGACGTAGGCTTGAATGCAAAAACTACTACGTACACTACTTACTTGGCGTCCTTAGCAACTCTGTAACAACCCGAGAAAAACCCACGTTCTCGGTACGCTACAGTGCATATACACACTACGACACACTAACACTTGACATAACTCACTCAATTTAATACCACTTTTGTTTTCAAATTATTTTCAAAAGAAAATTTGTGAGTATGAAAAATTTTCGACTCGAATAAAAAATAACCCGCGCTCCGAAGAGGGAACATGAAATCCTCAATGTAAAAATACGCAACAGAAAAGAAAACAATTTAAATTAGTTTTAAAATAAATCGACAAGACTCGAAATCCTAGGAAAGAATCCAACACCCCTCGAACTACACAAATCATGTGTCGCGCATCCACATCCCCCACTTCGATGCCCCGCGCACACCCTTGCGGTGTCGCACGCGCCAACTCAACATCACCGTGTCTCGCGCACGCTCACAGCGCTGCGTGCCCCACGCACCCTGCCACTGTACATCACGTTCGCGCGCACGCCCTCACCTGGTACCGCATAACCCGCGAGCACTCGCAAGGCCGCGTGCCCCGCGTACCTGTGACAACACCGCACTCCCACGCTCATCTACACTTCTCTATCACTCGCTGTACACATCCCAACCTATTATATATCCTTTCGACTCTCAACCCCTCTCTCGAAATTTCGGTAGAGTAACGCCTAAAAACTGGCTATCCCAAAAATTTAAAACCTTGCACACAGTTCACCAAAAGCTAACAGACATTATCTATCAACCCTCCAGAGAATCTCCAATACAAAATCAGAGTTTATAGACAACGACAATCCATCAAATACAAATGAAGAAAGTACACAGTATAGAGCAATATCATACCATAACATATAAAAATACGTACGCGTCCCCATAACACTACAATCACTCTATACAATCCTGTACAACCGACGTCTATACAAACTCCTCTATCTGCATAATACCCGACACAAAATAACAACCCAACGAATCTCACCATCACCTACCACAACCACGAGTCGGGTCACCCTAACAAAGTCTGCCGGCCGGTGCCTCAATCGCACGCCGCCAACCATCCTATGCCTCAGAACTAGGCTCTCGAGGCTCACTACCGATATCGTCAGCACTTACACCACAGAACACACAACATAAGCCTAACGCTCAGTAAGTAATGCGATATGAAAGTAAAAGCCGACAATGCAATCCTATCACATGCAGTCTATACACTCACACTCATGTTGTCACATCTGTGATGCGTAGTGTAGCCGCACCAAGGTAAGGAGGAACCTAACGCCACCCTACACCCTGACACCTCACCACCGTCCCGGACTCACTAGCAACGAGGCCCACAAGCTACACACACGCATCACCACACGGTAACCTCAGGATAAGAGTGTACCTCGCGCCACACTATACCCTAACACGTCGCCCCCGTCCCAGCCTCCCCAGCACGGGGCCACAGTTGCCACACACACACATTTTGCGACAGCCCAGCCGGCCCATTTCTCGAGCGGAATCTGCGACTGCTGTTGCACTGGCCCACACACTAGTAGGATCCGCGGTACCACTACTCATCACCCTCATCGTCAACACATTTACGACACGTGACGGCCCAGCCGGCCCACTCCTAGAGCGAAATCCGTGATTGGTGAAGCACTGGCCCCCACACTAGCAGGATCCGCAGTACCACCGCCACGCGTGTCGTCACCTACTCAAAATATGGTCAAAACTATTTTCGTTCCCTTTTTAAAAAAATAATGCATGTCAAACAATACGCACGCACACTACAATCAACAACATAAAATCCTAAAGTTCTACGGTGTAGGGCCACTTGGACAAAAACACATGCATGCACTACTTACCTGGCGTAATAAGCTCGCTCGACGCGCAGCTTCGCCAAAAAAAGTCTCAACCTAAAACACAACCAATCTCTCATCAGTATTTATCTCAAAATTCACCAAATAGCTAAAAATAACATTCCTTAAGTACACTCATGAAATTCCAACTAAAACGGGTCATTGGTTTGGTTCGGCCGAAAACCAGCCTAAAGTTTGGACGCGCATAACTTTTGCGTCTGTTAACAGAATCGAGATATTCAAGAGGCTAAACGTTCCCTTAGGAACCTAGTTTAACATACTAAAACGGATTTTAAAACGGTAAGCCACAACTAGGTGGAAAAATCCCAAAACCAAATCAGCCCTTTTATCCAATTTTCACATTTTTGTTTTCTTCCACCAAAACTCACTCACAACTAGTTTTACGCATAAAAAACGGCTATGCTACTATCACACGTCACAATTCTATGAAAAACGCTCGCTAATTTGACTTGGACTAAAATCCGAAATAAACTTCCGATGCGCATAACTTTTGCGTCGAATATCGGAATCGAACGATTACAGCGGCCATACGTTCCTCTAATAACCTAGTTTAACCCACAAAAATAGAATTGGAAACGATCAACCCAAGCCAGGCAAAAAGGGCCAAAAACAGAATCTATTTTTATACAAAAAATAGCCGAAATCTCAACTTCGATCCAATCTCGCCAATTTTTTCACCGAACAATCACATTTCAACCTATTAAGCACAATCTGAACAAAACCAAGTATATTGAACTCAAAACCTAAACCCCACATCCAACAAGCCTTGGGTTTTCCCCTCCCTCCCGAGCACTCACTGTCTGCTCACTACACCCACATTCGCAGCCCATAACCAACACCTATACCGAGCTAAATCGTCGGAAAACAAGAAAGAACCGAGCCTCCACGCTCGGTCGACAGGAATCAAACAGGGGAGAACTCACCCGAGATTTTCAACTCAGGAGAACCACACCCGCGCCTCCACTTCAGCTCGTCGGGACACTTACCGCACCAGCGTCTCACCCTCGGCAATCGATGGTCGGAACTCCCTTCCCGATTGCTCCCTCTCTCTCTCGTGTCTCCCTCTACTCTCGGCCGCGGGACAAAACAGGGTGGAATGGCTTCCACCCGAAGCCATTCCACCTTTTAATTAAATTTTAATTATTAAAATTTTAATTTAATTACAAATTACCAAAACGCCCTCACGTGTTTTCATCGTCCGTAAATTCGTTAAATTCTCATCCTCCCGACTTAAAATCTCGAAAACCACCACAAAACTAGACTCCGAGTTTTATAATTTAATTTTTTCGTTAAAATATTTCTCAAAACTCCAACCGAGATTAAATTAAAACTTCGAAAATTAGATTTAAAAATCCAAAACTTGTATCTCGAAATTCGTAGTTCGCTCGCTAAACCGGGGAACCTATAAAACCACACATCATCAATTCTAATTTCCTTTCAACTCGTAAAACTCTAAAGGAAATAATAATTTAATATATAATCTATCTAAATCCGAATTCCAACTCAATTTTCGACCAACCTTTGGAAATGCATAACTTATCCAATACTCGTCCGATTTGAATGATTCGAAATGCTTCGAACTCCTGAGTACGTTTAATTCTTAACACTTTAATCTAATTCTTAATCCAAAACTTACAGCTTGGCCGAATGTGGCTGAACGGAAACCATTTCGTAACCCGAGTATTCGGTTATCCAAACGCTCAATCTTCTCCATAAAAACATGTAATCTACTATTACTTCCAGCTTAAACACCAATAGACGGATAAAATTTAACTTTAACCTGAAAAACTCGTATCTCACTTCTAGGGTTCACCAAAACTACCCAATACTCTCTATAACTTCACTTTTACCGCTCGAAACAACTAAAAGGCTAAATATATACTAAGAACAAACTAAAACTAATGGTAGATTAGAAGAAACGGAGAAGAATCGTTGCTTGCCGTTGGTGGAAGGAGAATCGCCGAAGGGAGGAAGGTTTTGCGCAGATGGTGGGGGGAGAAAGGAGAGAAAAACTGAAGGGGGAGAATTGTTCCCCCCTCTGTTTTTTTTTTATTTGTTATTTTTTATAATATAATATAATATAATCATAATTACCTTTTGGTACTCAATCTTTAATCGTTTAATCAAATTTTTATTCGGTTTGTTTTCGGTTGAATTCTTATAATTTTTTCTTTTCCATTACCATCAAAATAATCTTTTACCTAACCGACTAACTTTTCCGCCCTTAATTCCGACTAGAATTCCGCCGATTAACGATACAAAATTTTGAAAATTATTTAACGAAAAATTCTTTGTATTACAAATCAAGAGAGCTACTTGTTGGTGTAAGCTCTACAAAAATCTCTTCCAACAACTCTACCCGATTGTCAAGTATTTCACAAGAGTCAACATAAGTTTTCTATTCCTCAACCTTGGCTTGAGTATATTCCTTATATGACTCGGAAAGCCTCTACATCACGTTTAGCCTTAAGCAAAACTTCATACATTTTATCCCATTTATTTGCAAAAGGTGCAGAATTTGACTCATACCAAAAATCGTGTTCTTGCTCTTGTGTCTTTAGTGCAAACGTTTTTTCCATTACCCTTTTCATTAATTTTCAAGTGCTAAATTTGGTCTCACCAATTTTTCTTCTTTTAACTAATAGATTCTCCCACCAATTACTAGCATAATTGGTGAACCTTTTAGAGATTACTCTAACAGTCTCCCTTTCCAAGTAATCACTACAAATTAAATACATTTCAACCATTTTAATCCAAGAGACATATTCAACCCTATCAATGGATACTTTAAAAACAGGGATCTATATCATATCATGGTCCATTTCCAAAAAAATCAAGTGACAAAAATTCTCGGATGAACAAATTTTTTTTATAAGAAAATATCCAACTTGTAGCAAACACAAAACTTGGATTAATAACCTCAACAAGAATACCACTAAAAACAGAGTAAATAACCCAAGGAAAATACAAGGATTTGATACCAAATGACGTAGTTTAACTTATCAATTTGTGTGACAACACGAATACTTAGTTCACTTCGGATTTTCAACTAACAATCACTGAAGATTTTTAGATTCCAACAAGCACAACTATATTTATTTGGATCTTACATGTTATGAAATTTTAGTAGAGGATTACTCAATATGTGATTGAGATGTACTTAAAATTTCAGATCCAAACTCGTTATAGCTAAAACGATATTGCACAAACAAAACAGAAGATCTGTTCTTGGATGAAACAGATTCTGATTCGAAAATTACTCAACTTCTAAAAATTGTAACTTTTGATTGCTGAACCAAATACTCTTAAATTTTAAAGGGATCTTTCTCAAAGAGTGAACAAAACACTCTAAAAGTTTTCAAGTATAAATCGTGGTGGATGAATATATTTGATGAAAAAGACATTGCTGGTCCGAGAAAAGGGATAAGTAGGCACCTCTCGACTTTTGTGAATCTTCTTGATGAAGAGTTTATACTGCTTTTCCATGGAATTCTATCTATGGGGAAGATAGAGAAATGAATAGTAATAAAAGCTCCCAATTTACTCACAAAATTGGAAGTAATTACATAATACTCTCACAGATGTAACACACCGTGTGGGCACCAAGGATGATGCTCAAAGAGCTTCGAAAGAAATTAAGAAAACTTCAAAGTTTTTGATTCAATAATATTGCTAAACATCAGGCATATGAGGGATTAAGAAGCCCCACAATTAGGTCAAAATGTTTAAACAGAAGGAAAGAATACAAAAATGAAAGAATCGGCTATTTCCTAATGCCGAGAGACGACTTGCGCCATGCCAACTAGGCACTCTCCTAGCCCTTATTTTAATCTAAATCCATCCCACTTTCCTTCTTAAAATTGTTCCACTATGTATGAAATAAAAACATAAAATAATTAAAGTTTAAAAGGAAATAAAAGGGTGGTTCTCGAATTAGGCTTTGGGCTAAATTTTCTTGTGAGAAAAGGCCTCTATGTAATTGTTCCGGTTGACTAAGCAAATAATATCAAAATACTTTAATCTAACCTATTCTAGAAACCTTGAAATGTAAGCTACATTCTTCATGAAGCACACTTGCTGTAATAACGTTGTCAAGGCAGTCCAATATGCCAAATAAACTTTGGAGGTCAAGTTCACGACAGCGTTTTTGGAAAGTCCAATAATCTTTAGACATATGCTTGATTTTCCATTTATGCCTCACCTTGAATAATGTCATAATGTAAGCGGATGCTGAATTGAAGATATTGATTTCCTTAAAACATATTACTCCATGAATACCTACAAAATAAATACTTGAAAATATGTTAGAAATACTCTATCAAGTGTTAGAGAAGTGGCGGATCCGTGACACATCACTATAGCTTTGCCACACTCTTCATTCTCTTTTTCTTCGTCATAATCTCTTAAATGTTCATGTTCATTTTCTTGATAATAACGTTTGTGTCTCGTTTTTTTGGCAACGATCTAACAAAGTCAGAATATTCTATTAAGAAGCTTTCTTAGTAATGGTTTTTATCATCTTCCATCTCCTTCGCTTGTTTCTTCATTTTCCATCAGTCATCAACATGTAGGGCATCTTGCTCACTCCACCTTGAATTTTGTTCTTTGTCGTTATAATTTTCGTTCTTCTCGTTCTGTTTTCAATAAGGCTTGAAGATTTTCCCTCTAAGTAAATCTCAATGCCTACCTTTTTCTAATTCCCCTTCACATTCCTTTGAAATGTTTGGTTTAGTTCACATAGTTGATGGCTTTCAATAATTTTTACTAATTATTGATGACTTCAGCCGTTATTCTTGGATTTTCTGCTAAAAACTAAGGATCAGATTTTTGACAATTTCAAAATTTTCTACTCTTATTAAAATTTAATTTAGTAAAACAATAAAAAAATGTTCCATTCAACTTGGGGGTGTGAATTATGTTCCTTCTCTTCTTTTTTTTTTCTCTCTGCTGGCATGAACCATTGTCTCGTGTTCTTATACACCTCTAAATCGCATAATAGAAAGAAAAAACCATCATGTGGATTGACAATTGTGTTTAGGTCCTATGATTTTACTACAATAGTATACTTAATAAATATATTGTTAACTTGTGTCCTTCACTCCAAGTCTCCACATAAAATTCTATTTTTTTTTCCTCCATCATCCACTCATCAACCTTACAATTCCTCTAAAGTACAACCTTGCTCTCTCGAGTATATCTTTCTTGGATACAATTCTCATCACAAAGGTTACCTTTGTTTCCAACAGTCCACTAGACGTCTATGTATCTCTCGGGATGTTCTCTTTCATGTACGTTCTTTCTCTTCCATTTCCCATAAACCTCCAACTTCCCTCCTGACTCTGTAATTGCTATTCTCTTCTTAACCACAACTTCTTTTTCTCTTGCTCGTTAAACCACTCTTGCCATGGCCTCCCTCAACCTCCTTGAAGTATAGATGTCCTCTGGTCTTAACTATTGGTAATGGTCCTACTAATTTGCATCCCATGTTAACTCGGCCTAAAGCAGGCGTACTCAGGCCAAAACATTGGTTAGTTGATATATCCTCATATCCTTTTGAACCTTCTACCTTGCTTTAGGCTTAATAATTCTCGCAATGGGTTACTTTTATGGAGGAAAAAAGGATAAACTTACGTGCCAACAACACTTGGTCTCTCATTTCTCTTCTACTAAATGCAATAGTTGTTAGCTGCAAGTGAGTCTCTCGGCGAACCGAGACAAATGTGGAAGGTTCTGTCAATCGCTATTATAATGTCCGCCATATTTTTTATTTTTCTGAGTAAATTTTCTCCCATTATTCAAGGCCAGCTGGTTTTGTTTTTATTCAAATTGTCTTACTTCACTGGCATTTACCAACGTGTAATTTTTTGTCAAATAAGTCAAACAATCGATTTTTTGTGTCCTGCGTAGTCAAATTTTGAAAGTTCATGTTGGGTAAATTAGTAGTTTGTTATCATGGTTTGTTAGAAAGAAACTCCTAAAGTGTTTGGGCTTTTAATGAATTTCTAGATTTTTCATGTGGTTGAGTCCTCAGAATTCGGTAAGTAAATCAAATCTTCACTAGTAAATTTTTCTTTAGAGTTTAGATGTAACACTAAGAATTTTTCCGTTAAAACTAATTTCGAATTTAAGTAATTGTAATCGGCGGAGTTTTGGTCAGAATTGAGAGCTGAGAATTTAACTAAAAGATTATTTTTAGGCTAATGGAGGATAAAAAAATTTAAAAATCCAACCGTAGATGGACTGTATAATAGTTTTATTAAACGGTTGAAGGTTGAAGGCAATTTAGTAATTAAGTTATTATTATTATTATTATTTTATAAAGAAAAAACAACAAAACACCTTAAGGTATGTCTTCCCCCACACCAAAACCCCTCTTCCCTGTCTTTCCCTTCCCCCGCGCGAGAAGCCCTCTCTTCCCTTAAAGTTCTTCTTTCCAGCGACGACGATCAGCCATTTCCTACGTCAATCTTCAATCTATAGTAAGTTTTAGTTAGTTTTGAGTAGATAATTAGTTCTTTAGTCGTTTTGAGCGGTAAAACTAAGGTTAGAGACAGTATTTGTTAGTTTTAATAAAACCCTAGATGGGTGGTATGAAATTTCAGTATTTAGTTGAGTGTTAGTCCTGTATTAGTGTTTAAGTTGGAAGAAAGAATAGATTATAGCTTTTATGGAAAGTATTGAACGTTGGATAACTTAATAACTCGAGTTACGGAATGATTTCCGTTCGGCCACATTCAACCGAGCTTTAGGTGTTGGATTAAGAATTGGAATAGACCTTTAAGAGCTAGATGTTCTAAGGAATACGTAGCACTTTGAATCGTTCAAATCGGACGAGTATTTGATAAGTTATGCGTTTTCAAATTTGTTCGGAAATTGTGTGGAATTTGGATTTAGATAGATTAGGTGTTAAAGCTTTGATTTTCCTTTAAGGTTTTATGAATTGGAAGGAAAGTATAATTGATGAATATGTGGTTTTATAGGTTCTTCAGTTTAGCGAGCTGTCTACGAAATACGAGTTGCTAAGAACGTAAGGTAAGTAATGTAGTAGGTGTTTTGCCTTGGGGCCTACATCGCATTCAGTAGGTTGCATGCACGTTTACGTTATGTTATGCTTTTACGTTATGCATCATTGTTTTGAAGTATGAGAACGAAACGAAAACGAATTTTCATATTTTTACGAAACGAAAACAATAGGATGTGAGTTTTGAAGAACAAAGTTGAGAAGATACGTAAGAAGATAATGAAGCTGGGGTTGAGTGGCCTTGTCTTATGAAAGGGACCGCGAGGTGTGTCACTACTTCCCCACTTTACGTGGGGGCCTTGTCCTATGTGGGGGACCGCGAGGTGTGTCACCTTGGTATAACGCATAAAGAAGAACCCAGTAGTAAGAAGATAAAGAAAATGTAAGATAGATACAAAAATGAAAGTAGAGACGAAATTGTGAAACTACATATGTTAGGATACGTGTGTTTTTAGTGTTTATGATTTACGTGCATTACTTACTTAGCATTAGATTTTTAGTGTTTGTGGCAGAGTTTTGCTTTCATTGGGGGATTCCATGGCAGAGTTCTGCTTTCATTGCAGGTTTTCGTAGTGGAGTCTCATAGTGCAGTCCCACTTTGCGTTTGCAGACTCCCATAGTGGAGTTCTACAATGCAAAACTGACTTTCACAATTGACATGCCATGGGTCCTACAAATCTCTCACTAAGCAAGATCAAGGTGTGGTGGTATGGTAGCAAAATAAAATAGTTAGTGACAATTGATTTAAAGTTTAATCGAAAACAGTGTAAAACAGACGAAAAATAGAGGAAAACACGTAAAATGGGAAAAGGGGATTACCTGTCGAGCTTGAGGCGAGTTTACCTGCAAACATTTCAAAATGTGATGATGGGGTGCGAAAATGAAGGCTCGTGGCTGACCCAAAAGCAACTCGGTGTTTTGGGTGAAGAAATCCTTTGCTGGCAAAGGAGATCCCAACAAAAGGGATGGTTGATTCCATCTTCCTTCTGCTTTCCGATCCCACAAGGATTCGAAGAGGAAGTGTGGTTAGGTGCACCATCGAGCGACCAGAACTCAAAGGAACAACAGGAGGCGTGACTCCTCTCAGTGAACCGAGTCAATTTGTCCTTTCACAATCAAAACCCATGGGTTTTCAACAAACAATTTCTATTATTCAAAATTCAAGTCTCTCATACAAAGTTGTTAAGAAGATCGTAAAAGGGGAAGAAGAAGAAGAAGACGTGAAGATTCAGCAAGAAAAAATAGTCGTTGGAGTTTTGTGCAAAATATAACCCTTGGAGGTATGATCAGTCATGTGGCATCGCTAGTTTCTTCGCACGTGTGCTTTTTTGGTCGGGCACTTGACTATGCGCACCACTGGTGATCGTCAGATGCACGTGCCAACAATCCTCAAATGCGCACGACATTGCTGCGGCATTGCTCTTCTTTGCGCGCGCCATCTGTTCGCTGAAATGCCCCTGTTGCGCGCCTATCAACATCTTCAGCCACTCTTTACTCCACGTCTTTGATCAATCTTAGCCTTCTTAAAGACTAAAAGAAAATAAGACTAAAGTTTTGCCAACAATCATGACAAATAAAACAGCTAAAGTTTGCCAATAAACAAAGTTTGAATAAAAATAAAGTTTCATAAAATATATAAATAGATTGATTACAAGTTTGTCAAAGAGAAGACAAATACCCTCTTTAAAAGTCCAAATCAAGCTTAAAGATACCTGCAACACTAACAAATTTATCAGAACACAAAAAGCTCGACCAAGGATTTGGCCGAGGTTGATGATCGATGATCCAAGGCTCATCATCCTCTCTGGGTTATTGAAGATTTGATCTTAAATCTTAAGTTTTGGCTCGTCTCGGAGGAAGTCCCTTCTACTTGCTTCACCAGAGATTAATTAACAATGGAACAAAATAATCAAACAAGTGGAATAAAGTTGAAATCCTTTTATCTAACCCAAATGCTTTCAATTAAACTTTAAAACTTTGAATTGTTCATTACTAACAATTTGTAAGCAAACATTTATGCAAAGTATGAACATATTCATTTTCATGTTAAACCCCATCAAGTCAATAATGAACTCAAATGGAAATTATCCTTTTCAATGCAATGAGTACATTAAAGATATTCACAATTCATGTTAAACTAGGCAAGTTAACTATAGGCTCCAAAAAAAAAATTTCAAGCCTAGCATATGATTTTATCCTTAACTCAAGAGAAAATATGCACATTTTCCAACAAACAAGCGAGTTAGGATTATTTAAGTCCTTAAAATTGGTATCAACATTTTAGTAACCAAATTCCTCTTCCTAGTTTGTTTCATAACTTCATACTCATGCATAGATAAAGAAAAGTTAATAATGCATCCAACAAATGTAATAAGAACAAGAAAAAGTTTGTCGTGCATATTCATACCAATAATACTTACTTTCATCTAACTAATCCTAAATATCCAAGAGATTAAATGATTGGAGGTTACATACTTTATTGTTGAAGTACCACTTACCTCCTTGGCTACTTCAATGATGTAATTCCTTATAAAAAGGTTAGGAAGCCGTGAAGTTCCATAAGAACTCTTCCTATCCTTAATCCATGAAATCATAAACGAAAAACATTCTTCTCTCAAAGCATAAGAAATAAGTTGGGTTAGGTTTAATAAAAGATCATACAAACTTTGTTTAACAATAAATAACCCAATTTCTTTCTTATCTTAAGACAGTAACCTTTTAACAAAATTTTCATTATAATCTTCAAATTCAACTTCAAATTTCAGCTTATAAAATATGGATTTATGCAAATCATTCCAAATAGAAATGAACTTAACAATCACATAACACATTTTAAGTTCAATAAAGCTCATTTTAATGATCATGCTATAACTTTCAAATCAGAAATTCAATTGCATTATCTATGTAAAAACAACATATTAAGCATTATTTTTCTTGCCTTAAAGAAAAACAGCAAACAATGTTAGTTCATACTTTCATTTTCAAATTTCTTCTTTTCAAAATAAATGGCTTTGAATCCTAAAAATCTGAGTTTGTCAATTAGTTTCATGCCATTTATGAGTAGAATAATCTTTAGGAACCAAATAAAGTAATGACAACAAGAAAAGTTCAAACATAACAAAGCATAATTGTTATTTCATCCAATTCTAAAAATTCAAGAAATTAAAGTATTCGGTGGAACATATCTTAGCATTATTTCACTCAAAGTCTTTCTAGATAATTCATCCTCTAAATTCGACTTGGAAGAATTAGGATGCTCCATAGTGTTCAAACAAATTTTTCCCTTCTTAGCCGATGAGGCAAATAAGGAAAAACTATTAATTTTCAAAATAGCAAGGCCACTCTCGGTTCGGTTCAAAAAGGGGTCAAAGTAACTCTTTTCAATTTGGTAGGTTTCTTGATAGGTTTGGGAAAAATGGATATGTGCATACATTACACAAATGACTTCTTCTTTGGTTCCCAACATTTTTGATTCCTCAGGTTTGGATCCTTTGTTTTCTCTTTGTAAGGGTTCATCCAACAACCCTCTTGTTTGCAAACTTCTTGTTAAGGAATTGATCCCACAATCCTAGCATTCTCCAACACAATTCATAACTCCAAAATCTTCATTAAAACCTATTAAGACAGGGGATTCCTTAAAATTTTCTCCTAAAATTTCGAACTGCTCATCATCTTATTGCTCAACCGATTCATTGTCCAAATTTTCTTCTTTTTCCAAAACTTCATTCATTTTGAACAATGAACCTTCCTTGGAATAGATGGTTTCTTCAAGCATCTCTTCATCCTCATTTTCAATTAAAGGCTCTTCATCTTGAGTTTGAGCTAAAGGGAGTGGTGGATCAAATGTGATTGGTGTTGTTAAGGTAGATCTAGGGTTGTACTCTTCTTGGTTTTGACTTGGAACAAATCTCATTTCCGTCAATAACTTCAACCTGCCCCAAGTAGGAACTACTCCTTTGTCTACTAATCTTCTCTCTCTTTTAATTTTTCTCCCACCACCATTTAGCATATCCAATGAGACTAAAGAGAGCTAGTCGGATCTTTTATTTATTCAAGTAATTATACCTTTCAAATAACTCCTGCACTTCTTCCAACCATTCACTAAATTCATAACCCTCAGAATAACCATAAAAAATGGGAAGTGAATCATCGAAAGACATTACATAATCAAGATTCCTTTTGGGAATACTGTAACGCCCCGAAAATCCTTCATGATTTCTCGTTTACTACCAACTACTACTCGTCACCATCGCTCATAACCTATACTAAATATTTTCTAGAAATTTGAAAGTTTTATTTTTCGACTCAAAATAAATTTTTTTTTTTTACTACTAAACGTCTTCCAAAAAAAATACATATAAATACCGTAGCGGAAACTTCGTTTAAAATTGGTTTAAATAACTTCACTTTTAAAACCCAAAAATAAAGAGACCGGTCGACACTTCTGTTGTCTCGGGTTTCCATCGGTCGACACTGACAAACATCGATCGACACTACATATCTCTCGGGTCCTTTCATCGGTCCACACCGATAACACCGGTCGACACTTCTACACCCATTTTAGAGAGGGGTCGACGACCGCTGTCGCAAGTCAACACCTTGATCCTCTCTGTCCGCACAGGTCGACCCTCGCGGTCGACACCACTGCCCATTTTACACGAACCGGTCGACACTTGTAACCAGGGGTCGACACCTACTTCGGCTCTGCACTACACAGCTCGAGTCTCGCGGTCGACACACACCCTCTATTTTACACTGACCGGTCGACACCTCTGGATTTCGGTCAACACTTTGCACCCAGAATCTTTAACAAAATTCATCAAAACAACACGAATTTTGACTAAACGTTTAAAAACTATAAATCCACTTCTCGACTCAATTTACAAACCTGTTACGCACGCCAAAATACTCGACCAAAATTCAAATATCACATTTACATCAAAATGACTAATTACGACTCAAAATACCTCACTACCCATACTTACACCCGCCATGGTCAAAATGCCTCAACAGCTACCCCAGTCGTCTCACGAGCGTTCTACTCCAACTGCATCCTAGTCCTAGGCATGCTCGGGATACTCACTAGCTGTTGCGTCGTCACCTATATCACAGAACTCAACTATTACCCTAATGCTAAGTAAGTAATGCATATAAACTTAAACGCTAAAAAACATTCACATCCTAACATATGCAATTTCTACAGTTTCGTATCTACTTTCGTTTTCGTCTCTTTCTTACATCTTCTTTATCTTCTTACTACAAAGTTATTCTTTACGTGCTAGATCAAGGTAACACACCTCGCGGTCCACCTCATGGGACAAGGCCAACTTTGATTTAGTCCAAATCGCGTACGCTAACTTGAAAACCTATAAAATCGCACATCTATTAGCTCTACAGTCCATTAACTCCATAAAACTTTAAGTAAATCAACCACTCAATTCTTACTCAGCCTAAAACAAAATTCCCACTAATGCTCCAACTAACTTTCAAAAATTCATAACTTTGCCAATACTCGTCCGATTTGGACGATTCGAAAAGGTACAGGCTTCTCGTGACATCTAGGTCTCAACAACTTCCTAAATGGACCTGCACAACTTGGCCGAATGCAGCCGGACAGAAACCGTTTTACAATCCAAGTATTCGGCTATCCAAACGCTCGATCTTTCTCATAAAACCCCGTAATTTACTCCTATTTCTAGCTTAAACATCAACATACATATACAATTTGACTATAACCCCCAAATTTCGTATCTCCCTCCTAGGGCTCACCTAACTCTCTCCCTAATTCCACTTTTACTGTTCAAAACGACCAGGGAACCAGCTATATACTGAAAACTAACCAAAACTTACTGTGGATTTGAAGAAACAAAGAAAATCTGTGGCCCGAAGAGGAATCGTCCAGCTTCTCGTGCGGAAGAAGAAGAAAAAGGAGAAGAACCGGGGGGGGGGGGGGGGAATCCGTCCCTCCCCTCTGTTATATTTATTTATTTTTATATTTAATATAATTAATTTTAATTACTATTTCGCCTTCAAGCCTTAAACGTTTTCTAAATCTGTTATATCGTCCAATTCCGATTGAATTCTTAAATTTTTCTCTATTCCATTAGTACCAAAATAATCTTTTAGCAAGGTCATGGTTTTATCTCATTGATTTGGTTGCTCCATTGATTGACTTC
This sequence comes from Begonia peltatifolia, assembly GCA_022433055.1. Lineage (NCBI taxonomy): Eukaryota > Viridiplantae > Streptophyta > Magnoliopsida > Cucurbitales > Begoniaceae > Begonia > Begonia peltatifolia. The sequence continues at coordinate 3,778,453 of CM039528.1, read as the reverse complement.
TTTAGCAATCACATTAAGTTATTTTTCTTTACTAGGTTCAACTTCTTTTTGTAACACCTCGAGAAACCCCGCGTTCACGGTGCGCTACAGTGCATCTACACACTACACACACACACTAACACTTGACACAACTAACTCAATTCAATACCCCTTTCGTTTTCAAATCATTTTCAAAAGAACATTTGTGAGTATGAAAATTTTTCGACTCGATTCGAAAAACAACTCGCGTCCCGAAGAGGAAACACGAAGTCCTCAACGTAAAACTACGCAGCGGAAAAGAAAACCATTTAAAACAATTTGAGATAAAACGGTACGACTTGAAATCCTAGGAAAGAATCCCACGCACCCCACGAACTACCCAGTACGGTCCCAAGCACTCACGTCCCCACTCCGACACCCCGCGTACACCATCGCGGTGCCACAGGTGCCAACCCAACGTCACTGTATCTCGCGCACGCTCACAGCGCCGCGTGCCCCACGCACCCTGCCTCTGTATAGCACGTCCGCGCGCACGCCTTCACCCGGCGCCGCATGACCCGTGTGCACCAGCAGGACCGCGTGCCCCGCGCACCTGCGATCACGCCGCACTTCCACGCTCATCTACCTTTTTCTAGCATTTACTGTTCACACCTCAACCTATTTCATATCTCCTCGACTCCCAACCTCTCTCCCGAAATTTCGGCAGAGTAACGGCTAAAAACTGACTATCCCAAAATTTAAACCCTGCACACAATTCACCATAATCCAACAATGTTTATCTATCCATCATCCAGAGAAATCACCATAACCAAATTAGAGTAAGAAGACAATAAGAACCCATCAAATACAAATGAAGAAAGTCCTCCAAAACACTACAACCCCTCTATACAATCTCAAAAGATCAATGTCTATACAACCCCGCTATCTACACAAATACCCAACATGAAATGATAAATCCACTATCACCTACCACCACCACGGGTCGGGTCGCCCTAACAAAAATCCGTCATCCGGTGCCTCAGGTGCACGCCGCCAACCATCCTACGCCTCTGGACTAGGCTCTCAAGGCTCAACAGCAGTATCGTCAGCACCTACACCACAGAACACACAACATAAGCCTAACGCTCAGTAAGTAATGTGATATGAAAGTAAAAGCCGACAATGCAATCCTATCACATGCAGTCTCTACACTCACACTCATGTTGTCACATCTGTGACGCGTAGTGCAGCCGCACCAGGGTAAGGAGGAACCTCACGCCACCCTACACCCTGACACGTCGCCACCGTCCCGGACTCCCCAGCAACGAGGCCCACAAGCTACACTCACGCATCAGCACACGGCAACCACATCAGGGTAAGGGTGTACCTCGCGCCACTCTACACCCTGACACGTCGCCCCCGTCCCAGCCTCCCCAGCACGGGGCCACAGTTGCCACACACACACGTTTCGCGACAGCCCAGCCGGCCCACCCCTCGAGTAGGATCCGCGACTGGTGTTGCACCGGCCCACACACTAGTAGGATCCGCGGTACCACTGCCCATATCCTCACCGTCAACACATTCACACCGCATGACGGCCCAGCCGGCCCACCCCTCGAGTAGGATCCGCGACTGGTGAAGCACCGGCCCGCACACTAGCGGGATCCGCGGTACCACCGCCACACGTCTCACCTCATACATCAAAGCATGCTAAAAATCATTTTCGTTCCCGTTTAAAAAAAATATGATGCATGTCACACAATACGCACACACACCGCAATCAATCACATAAACGCTAAAGTTCTACAGTGTAGGCCCACTTGGGCAAAACACATGCATGCACTACTTACCTGGCGTCCTAAGCTCGCTCGATACACAGCTTCGTCAACAGAAAGCCTCAACCTAAAACACAATCAATTTTTCATCAGTATTTCTCCCAACATTTACCAATTAGCTAAAAATAACCTTATCTAACTACACTCATTAAATTCCAACTAAAACGGTCCATTGGTTTGGTTTGGCCGAATAACAGCTCAACGTTCGGATGCGCATAACTTTTGCGTCCGTCAACGGAATCAAACGATTCAAGTGGCTAAACGTTCCCTTAGCAACCTAGTTTAACATTCCAAGACGGATTTTAAATCGGTAGGCCGCAGATAGGCGAAAAACGCCAATAACCGAATCTGCCATTTTATTAAAATTTCACATTTTTACTTCCCTTCAACCAAAACTCACTCCCAACTAATTATATGCATCAAAATGGTTATGCTACTCTCACACGTCGAATTTTCACGAAAAACGGTCGCTAATTTGACTTAAACAAAAATCTTGCATAAACTTCCGACGCGCATAACTTTTGCGTCGGATATCGGAATCGAACGATTCCAGCGGCCATACATTCCTCTAACAACCTATTTTAACCCACAAAAACAGAATTTAAAATGATTAACCAAAACTAAGCCAAAATGGTTAAAAACCGAATCTATTTCTACACAAAATAGACAAATTTCCGTCATCCACTCGATTTCTACAAGTCTCTTCACTAAACATCCACATTCTAGCCAACTAAGCATAAACAGAGCAAAAACCGGTGGTTTCAGACTCGACTCGAACCCCGCAGTCAACAAAACTTCTGGGATTTTTCTCTCAACCCGAGCACTCGGCCAAGCCAACCATTTAACACGGTTGAGGCCCCCCTTCCAGACTCCCTGGTTACACGCTCGGACCTCGGGAGTCTGGCTCAGAGTATGCCGACCATAATCGGTCGCAAAACCGAAGATAAACAGGGGAAGGTTACCTGTTTCACGGTCAAGTTTTCGGCCCAGAAAAATTGAGCCGCCAGCTGACCACAGTTCGCCGGAGTACCCTGCGCGCCGGCTTCCCACCCACGGCAGCTGATCGTCGACGCCAACTCCCTATTCCCGCTCTCCCTCTCGGTCGTTTGCCCTCGCTCTTCTCCTCGTCGGTAAACAGCCGAATGGCTTCAAAATTGAAGTCATTCGGTTGTTGTTTATTTTATTATTTTCTTTTTTTTTTATATATATATACCAAATTACAAAACTGCCCTCTCGTGTTTAAATCTTCCGTGATTTCGTTAATTTCTCGACCTCCCGACTTTAAATTCCGAAACTAATCGCAAAAGTAGGCCTCGAGCCTTATAATGTAAATCTTTCCCGTTGAACTATTTCTCAAAACTCCGACCGGGATTAAGTTAAAAATTCCAGAAATTAAAATAAAAATCGAAATTCCCGGGTTACTACACTTTTGGTTTTGATACCCTAAGATGGTTGAGAAAAAGGTTCTCGGTGAGGGTCACTAGAGCTACTTCTTTTAATCATCTTAACCAAAAATAATCAATCACAACAAAACACAGCAAAAACAACATAACAAGACACACTAAACACAACACAAAAATAGCAATAAAACACAACCAAATCACACAATTTGATCCTCAAATTTACACCAATCTCTTGACCAAATGAGACTCCAAATTCAGACAATCAATAGCACTAAAAATCAGATATAATATTCAGCCAACAGTTCTATTCAAGTGCTGCAAAACAGAAAAGAAAAACATACCAAAAACAATGGCATAAACACCCTAAAAACTAATCTGAATCCTAAATAGAAAATGTCACAATTCTCATCCAATTAACCTGAAATTTTAACAGAATATATCCAACAATAGGAGTAACATGCTCTCAAAATTTCAAATCCAAATTCAATATGAGCAGAAAATTGTGCAAACACAAAGTCCAGACAAAATACAACTAACAACCTAGAATTTCTAAACAGAAAATTACCACAATTCTTGTCCAAAATTTCTGAAATTTTAATAGAAGCTAGCTAGCTATATTAGCGACATGCTATTAAAATTATAGATCCAATTCAAAGTGAACAAAAAGTTGCGCATAAAAACAGCAAATAAACACAAACTAAAACATGCTGAAAATGTAAACAAAGAATTTGAAATACTAATGCTAAACATTTTAGTCAACTAAACCGAAAACAAAAAAATGCTAAACATGATAGATTATTGGGACAGAAAACAAAAACATATTCATGCTGAAAAACAGAAAAAAAAAAAAAAAAAAACATGTATAAACAACACAAAAAAGTGAACTAACATCACTTAAACAACCTAAAAATCAAAACAGAACAACATGCTAATTAAACAATCTAACGTAAACTAACATGCTAACATGAAGAAATATTCTACAAAGAAAAGAGAATATGCAAACATGCTCAAAAAAAAAAAAAAAAAAACATGCTAAAAAGAAACATGCAAAACAGAAACATCGAAGCTTGAAAATCACAAAACATGCTGACATTAAGACATTAACTAAACATAATTAAAAACATGCATAACATGATGTGCTAGTGGTGCAACAGAAGTGAACATGTGACAAGGAAATAGAAACGCAAAGCAGAAACAGACAAAGAATAGAGCAACACAACACTTCGGCTGTGATACCAGATGACAGGCCCTAGGTCCTGCAAATTTCTTGCTAAGTAGGATCAAGGTGTGGTGGAAGCAAAAGAAATGGTTAGTGACAATTGATTTTGGGTTTAACCAAAAACAGTGAGAAACAAACGAAAAACAGAGGAAAACATGTAAAATGGGAGAAGGGGATTACCTATCAAGCTTGAGGCGAGTTTACTCGCAAACACTTCAAAATGTGAGGATGGGGTGCAAAAATGAAGGCCCGTGGCCGATCCAAAAGCAACTCGATGTTTTCGGTGAAGAAATCCTTTGCTGGCAAAGGAGATCACAGCATAAGGGATGGTTGATTCCACATTCTTTTTGCTTTCCGATCCCACAAGGATTTGGAGAATAAGAGTGGTTAGGTGCACCTCCGAGCAACCAGAACTCGGAGGAACAACAGGAGGCGCGACTACTCTCGGCAAACTGAGGCAATTTGCCCTTTGGCAATCGAAACCCACGACTTTTAAACAAATGATTTCTATTCTCTAAAATTCAAGTCTCCCATGCAAGCATGTTCAAAAGATCGTATAAGGGGGAAAAAGAAGAAGACGTGAAGATTCAGCAAGAAAAATAGTCGTTGGCCTTTTTTGCAAAATATAGCCATTGGAGGTATGGGTCGGCCACGTGACGTCGCTGATTCCTTTGTGCGTGCTCCTTTGGTCTAGCTCTCGCCTTTGCCCACCACTGGTAGTTGTCAGATGCGCGTGCCAACAATCCTCAAATGAGCACGCCATTGCTATGGCGTTGTTCTTCCTTGCGCACGCGCCATTTCTCTTCTGTGCATGCACCCTCAGCCATCCAACTATGCCTTGTTGTTTTGCGTGTGCATTGCTTTCACTTGTGTCCCTTCTTTTCTTGCGTGTGTCATCTATCCACTAAAATGCCCATGTTGTGCGCCTATCAATATCTTAAGCCACTCTTTGCTCCACGTCTTTGATCAATCCTACCCTTCTAAAAGCCTATTACAAACATCCAAACTAAAAGAAAACAAGGCTAAAGTTTTGCCAACAATCATGACAAATAAAATTACTAAAGTTTGCCAATAAACAAGGTTTAAGTAAAAGTAAAATTTCCTAAAATATATAAAATAGCTAGGTTACAAGTTTGGCAAAGGAAAAACAAATTCCCTTTTTAAAAGTCCAATCCAAGCTTAAAGATATCTGCAATACTATCAAATTTATTATAACAGAAAAAGCTCAACCAAGGGTTTGGCCAAATTGATGATCGCCGATCCAAGGCACATCAACAACGGAGTTGTCTAGAGTTTTGTATTATACTATAGGCCACAACGCAATATATTTTAAGGAATTAATTCACATATGACTATCATTTCTTTCTATCTAGAGTTCCTAGTCTGGTTTGGGAGTCCTATAGTGATATTCCTTATGTTGTGACTAGGGATTTGATGTCAAAATTATTGTAGTTTTCGATAGTGTCCTTGTTTCTAGCACCTCAAATCTGATGCATTGTTCCTGGCACTTGTTTCTGATTGCTTGTGATAGAAAGTTGGTAAGGCTGTGATCACCATTGAGGTAGGAGTTTTTATATTGTCTTGCATCGCATTGCATAGTTTTCGAAAACTTATTTTGGTGGATTGACAACACCTATGAAAAACTCTAATAGAGTTTGGTCGCCAGCATGTCAGTTTTTATATATAAATACATATCTTTTACACATTTAAATTTCAATTGCATTGTATTTCATTTTGAATCTATATATGTATGCCCAATAAGCTATTTTTTATTGAACCAGATGAGCGTTTCTAGTATCAGATTCAAGTTTTTTAGGCTGCAGCGGCCGAATAACCAAGATAACTGGAGTTGGATTAGATGCTTGTGTTGGGGTTGATTAAGCCTTTCGATATTGATTTTTGGTTGTATTTTCCTGAGCAACCAAAGCAGCTAGAGTTGATTATATGCACCTTCTAATGAGTGAAAGTTACTTGTATATATGTTGCGGAATGGGTAATAAGGCAATAATGACATGCTTCTTATGTTTTGAATCCCTATACTTTGCTAGGGGGTTTTATTTGATACACTTAGTGGTGTCATGTTTGAGCTTGCTCGTTGGCCACCAGTGGACGGTATGAAGATGTTGTCGTGCAAGAGCTAACTTGTCGGCCATCTTTTGATCCAAGGGTTATATCATCGTTGAGTTACTCACCCTATACCTTGCTAGGGGGTTTTATTTGATACACTTGGTGGTGTCAATGTTGGAGCTTGCTCATTGGCCACTAGTGGACGGTATGAAGATGGTGTTGTGCAAGAGCTTGCTTGTTGGCCATCGTTTGATCCAGGGGTTGTATCATCGTTGAGTTACTCACCAATAACTTAGGTGACGTGCTTGAATCTTCAAATTGCCATTACTTTTTATCTTCTTTCTGGCTCATAAGGTGTTACTCAACCTTCGGTCACCGCCTTTTTGTAATAGTGTGCCGAAGAGGTCTTTGAGTGACTCACCTTTTTCACTGGGATCGTTTTTCAAACAAAAATAGTGGTGGCCTAATTTATGTATATCTACCTATGTATGTAGCATTGTTTTCAAATCTACTTCACCACTCATGGCTTGTTGGACCTGTTTTATATTGGTAAAGAATAATTTGGTGATTTAAAGATCCTTGGCTCATGGGGCCCATTTTCAAATTAAAAGAAAACATTTTTTAATATAAATCCATACATTGTACTGCATTTTTATAATTGATCACGATTTTGAAAAAAATGATAAAACTAGTTTTACGTATGCATCTAAGTATATAATAGGTTTCCTACTAAGTTAGTCACTTATCTTAAATACCCCTTTATTTCTTAGGTTATGATTGGGATGGCTTGAGTTGCTTATGCTCGTCGAGTAGTGGATTCTCTCTTTGTCCTCCTCTGTTCGTGAGGATATGCTTTGGTAGTATTACTTTCTTTCTTTGGTCTGTATTAAATATTGGGTGTCGGTATTTTTTTCCCGCATAGTATTTTGTTGGATTATTTAATTTTGCACTATTTTATTTTTATATGATCACTATGTGCACTTTGACTCATTTCTTGTGGACCAAGACTTAGTTTATTTTAAAGTTTTCCATTGTCCAAACCTAGCCTTAGTCTGGCCAGTCAAATCCTTTTCAAGGATCGGGTTGCTCAACTTGACATTTTTGTTTGGGTCCACATCCAGGTTGTGACAAAAATAAATTGGTTCAGAACTCAAGGTTCTACTAGTCCTAGAAGTGATCACTTAAGAATTTGATAGTGTAATTTCATGAACTCTCGTTTGTTGTGCATTGAAACTGTTCTAACACCTAGTATGAAATCTTTCAAGTAATGTGAGACGCTACTGGGGAGTCGTCTTCTTACTGTTCTCAGGAGGATGACAATTCCTTTTTCAAATCCGCTCACTCGTAGTTTAAGTGTTTAGCATTCTTTCTAAAATCATTGTTTGATAGGTTTCGAAATTGCTTGTATTGAGTCCTTTCTTAAATACAAGTCGGTGAACTTGCTTGGGCTCATTCATGGTTGAGTTTGTTTGCTTGGATGTTGTGGAATCCTGATAAGAACCGCAGGTATATCAAACCCAAAATCCTTCAACAATGCGGAATAAAAACTCATGAACGCCTTTGAAATCAATTATAAGCAACTTGAGCCCAATCAAACCTTGTTGACGGAATCAAAGTTATTAAACAAGGAGCCTGACCTATAACCAAATTTGTGGTTAGAAGCAAAACTATCAAGTTGATCTTTCAAGTTTTGACTTGAACAAGATCTAGTTCTTCACAATGAACTAAAGAAAAAATTCTCATAACGAACAACTCAAAATCTTATATATTAATTGTATAATGTTATACGGTTTATGCTTTTAAATAGACTACAAAATATACTAATGTAATAAGAAAGTAATTAGAAAACATCTAAAGATTAGTAAACTTAACAAATTAATAAAAGGAAACTAAACTAAAAACAAAGAAAAATTAGGTAACCAAACAAAAGGAAACTTTGATCACATAATAAAAGGAAACTTGGACAGATGCACCACAGACCCTAAAAATAGCAAGCAAGTCCAGAATCCAAATTGTATAGTTCGTTGCTCTCAGATTTAATTGAAAACACCCAAAATTCCAGCAATTAATCTCCTTAAAACTGAATCCAAAGGCACAAAAAAATATTGGAAAACTATCGCAAAAAAATGTTCTTTGGTCAATCCGAAGAGTCTCCCAAACTTGACAAAAATCTTGTAGTAAACAAAAAAAATTGCACTTGAGTTTACAATGAAACTTACCAATTGAGCGAGTATTACCTTGTAGCTTTTCAGATGGAATGCGCAAAGCTGAAATGGTGTGGATAGAAACCCGTAACTGCTCCAAAGGTAATGCGGCACCTTCATGAAGAAAACCTCTGATGGCGAAGGAATTCACAGCGATAAGGCTTGGTTTTTCCACCTTCTTCTCTTTTCCAACCCTTTGAGGGAATGGAGAGAAGGATGTCGGTGAGAGCACCTCCAAGAAACAAGAACTTGGAAGACAATATTGAGGATGCTAAGAGGATCCATACATCAAAGGGAGATGCTGCGCGGAGATGGTGCGCTCACATTAACCATGTGGATGTACACATTTGAAGGCCTGGTCCACATTTGAAAATTAGCGCTCATATACATCTTCCAAATTTGAATTTTCACAGCTCATCATCCACACATGGACTCAAGATAAAATGCCTTATAAGAACATCATCTTGGAGAATGAGAGTGCACTCGCACGGTCGAGATCAATCATCGGCCACTTACCATCTATTTTCAACCAAAACCCTACACCACCCTAAGTGATATTTAATCCTCATTTTTAGAACATTGTATTCAGGTTTTTGATCATTAAAAAAATTTGACTCATTTCCTTAAGGTTTAAGGAGCAATCAACTCTCAAGGTTGGTCCATTGGTGGGTAATTGCCGATTGTAGTTGTGGCCTGCATTACTTCAAACTTTTGGTTTTTTGTAAGTTTTTATTGACATCTTTTTCTCTCCAAATCCTCTATGGTTGGAAATCATTACCCAAGTGCTGTTGTCACTCTCCTTGAAAAGTGGCAGTAACACCCGAGATTTTTAAAGAATTACCAACTAAAAAAAAAGTGATAGAAAACCAAAAATCTTAAAACCGAGAAAAATAATATAACCAAAAAGGGAATTTAGTTAAGGATTTAGACGAACCAAATTAGGTGCAAATTAGCCAATTTAAGAATAGATTAATACGAAGCTTCTCAAGGAAGCTTTCCCTTATCCCTGTAGCCAAACACCTCACCTACCCTTCTTTCTCTCCTCACGTAGAAGCTCCCAGCGCTCCCCCTTTTTCTCTTATGGTTTTCCTTCCTCTCCTCTCGATTTTCTCCTCCACGGCGGGCAATCTTCCTTCTTCTCACACACGTTCCATTTTCAAATGGCAACCCACATTCTCTCAGAGGCATTCAAGGTGAGATTTGAATTTTTTAGGATAGGTTAAATGTCTCCTGGTTTATGGATGATATAAAATGCATCAAGGATTGTCTTGGGTTGAATTAACTGGATGTTTACGGCTTGTTAGTGCCATGCACAAAAATTAGAATTTTGAGTGTTTTGAGCTGCTAGAAATCTCCTTTTGATGGTGTTGATTTTGTTGGATAATTTAATATGTGGTTTAAATGTACAAGGGTCGTGTTTTTAATGGATTTGGGTTGATTGGTTTGAGAATTTGGTTGAAGTATAGAAAAATGTGAATTTTAATGTACAGGACAGACCGGGTTTTATGTTTTTCACCCAAAGCTCCATTTGTTCATTTTATAAAATGTTCTAGTATAATAAATTAGACTCTCTAAGGAAATTATTGCCTTTGGAATTAAGTCGGTTCGATATTTGTAGAGAAAGTTATGGATTTTCAAAGTTGAAGCAGAAATCTGGATTGGGTTTACAGGCCAGCTGTGGTTTTTGATTTTCTGCCATTTATTGTGTTTGGCTTTTGATGAACGGGTTTATCCTTGTTAAACTAAATTCTTTAAGGGTTCCATATCATTTTGAATCAATGAATTTGATTGCGTATAGCAAAAGTTATATATGTTTGAAGTTGGATAAAAATTTATGGCCAAAAATATAGAACAGCTCGGATGTTTGTTTTTCTGCCATTGATTGTGCTTCATTGTTTGAAAATAAATGATTTCATGTTAAACTGGATACAGTAAGTTAAATGTTAGGATTGAATCGTTGAATTCCGTTAAGAATTGGGTGAGTTATGGACGTTTGAAGTTAAGCTAAATTTAAGGCAAAATTTCGAGATGGTAGTTTCAATGGATAAATTCTGGTTCGGCTAATGAAGTCTAAGCTATTTGAATTGGTCATGTGTATGTGATGTTGATGTTATGCTTGTTTGATTCATATGTTACAGGAGTGGCTAAATCACTAAAAAAAAACGAGTTAGGTGCTCAAATATTGCCAAAGATACGAGGTAAATGGGCGAGTAGGTTTGGCCTTTATGGCCCTACATTGCGAGGGTACTGAGATATATGAACCTTGTTTAGGAGTTGTATGTTGTGATGGGGTATGTGTTACGGGTAGTTAAGTCGTAGGAAATGTCAAGTGTCTAAGTTTAGCCTAACGTCCTGAGTTATGTTTCGTTCTGTTTGGATGACATGTTATGTTTGGGCTATGTTTACTTTACGATATATGTGCATACTCATGGATCACGCATCATGTTTTAAGAAAAGCATACAAAATATTTTATGTACATGTTTTATATAATTAAGACAATAATATTTAATGTATGTAAATGGTTAACTAAAGGACAGTGTTAGTATGGCTATGTGTCTTATCCTTCTCTGAGATTATGTAAAAAACCGAGCACCCCTATTATTTGTCCTTCTCTAGGACCATGTAAAAATTGTCCTCGCCCAAGGACCCCTGTATATGTGCCTACTCCCCTACTCGAGTCTCCTTTAACCCATGCTAAGTGATAAGTAAAGTAAAGAATGTACAAATTTTTACGATTATACATGCACGAGCATTTACTTCATTACACCCGCTTACTAAGCATTAGACTTATAGTTTGAACTTCGTGATGTAGCAGAAGACGTTATAGATAAGGTGTAATAACTCGAAAAATTTTAGATTTTTAAATCTAATTTCTGAAATTTTTAATTTAATTTCGGTTGGAGTTTTTAGAAATATTTTAACAGAAAAATTAAATTATAAAACTCAGAGTCTAGTTTTGTGGTGGTTTTTGAGATTTTAAGTCGGTAGTACGAGAATTTAATGAATTTGTAAACGATAAAAATGCGTGAGGGCATTTTGATAATTTAATTAATTATAATAAAAAAACATGTGTTAAGTGGAATGGCTTCACGAAGAAGCCATTCCACTCTGGGTGTTCTGCGAGCCGAACACCCGAGAAGAGTGGTGCGAGCGAGAGGGTGATCGGGGACGAGCTGCCGACGATCGACCACTGGGGAAGAGACGCGACGCGTTAGGCGGTTCCGACGAGGCAGAAAGTCGGCGTGAGTGGATTCTTCCCGAGCTGAAAACCGCAGGTAACTCCTTCCCTGTTTTGGCTCCTGTCGACCGAGCGTGGGGGCTCAGTTCTTTCCTGTTCTCCGACGATTTAGCTCAGTATATGGGTCGGTTATGGGATGCGAATGTGGGTGTAGTGAGCGGACAGTGAGTGCTCGGGAGGGAGGGGAAAACCCGAGGCTTGTTGGCTGTGGGGTTCAGGTTTTGAGTTCGATATACTTGGTTTTGTTCAGATTAGGCTTAATTGGTGGTAATTGGGATGTTCGGTGAAGGGATTTGGCGAAATTGGATCGAAGTTGAGATTTCAGATTTTTTTGTATAAAAACAGTTCTGTTTTTGGGAATTTTGACGGGGTTACAGTTAATTGTTTTAAATTCTGTTTTTTGTGGGTTAAATTAGGTTGTTATAGTGACGCATGGCCCCTGGAATTGTTTGATTCCGATATCCGACGCAAAAGTTATGCGCGACGGAGGTTTATGTCAGATTTTGGTCCAAGTCAAATTAATTAGCGTTTTTCACAGAATTGCGACGTGTGATAGTAGCATAGCCGTTTTTTATGCGTAAAACTAGTTTTGAGTGAGTTTTGATTAAAGAAAACAAAAATGTGAAAATTGGATAAAAGGGCAGATTCGATTTTGGGATTTTTCCACCTAGCTGCGGCTAACCGTTTTAAAATCCGTCTAAATATATTAAACTAGGTTCCTAAGGGGACGTTTAGCCACTTGAATCGTTTGATTTTGTTGACGGACGCAAGAGTTATGCGCGTCCGAAGTTTAGGCTAATTTTCGGCCGTACCGAATTAGCGACCCGTTTTAGTTGAAATTTCATGGGTTTAGTTAAAAGATGTTATTTTTAGCTATTTGGTAAATTTTGAAATAAATATTGATGAGTGATTGGTTGTGTTTTAGGTTAAGACACTTTTTGGCGGATCTGTGTGTCGAGTGAGCTTAGCACGCCAGATAAGTAGTGCATGCATACGTTTTGCCCAAGTGGGCCTACACTGTAGAACTTTAGGGTTTATGTGATTGATTGTGGTGTGCGTGCGTATTGTTTGACATGCATCATTTTTTAAAAACGGGAACGAAAATGGTTTTGAACATGTTTTGAGTATGTGGTGAGACGCGTGGCGGTGGTATCGCGGATCATGCTAGTGTGCAGGCCGGTACTTCACTAGTCGCGGATTTCACTTGAGTAGTGCGCCAGTTGGGCCGTCACGTGCCTTGAATGTGTTGATGGTGAGGGTGATAGGCAGTGGTACCGCGGATTCTACTAGTGTGTGGGTCAGTGCAACACCAGCCGCGGATTCCGCTCGAGTAGTCGGTCGGCTGGGCTGTCGCGAAACGCGTGTGTGTGGCAACTATGGCCCCGTGCTGGGGAGGCTAGAACGGGGGCGATGTGTCAGAGTGTAGTGTGGCGCGAGGTACACCCTTACCCTGATGTGGTTGTCGTGTGGTGATGCGTGTGTAGCTTGTGGGCCTCGTTGCTGTGGAGTCTATGACGGTGGCGACGTGTCAGGGTGTAGGGTGGCGTTAGGTTGCTCCTTACCCTGGTGCGGCTACACTTACCGTCACAGATGTGACAACATGAGTGTAAGTGTAGAGACTGCATGTGATAGAATTGCATTGTCGGCTTTTACTTTCATATCGCATTACTTACTGATGTAGTTTTATGTTGTGTGTTCTGTGGTGTAGGTGCTGACGATATTGCTGGTGAGTCTCGTGAGCCTAGTCTTGAGGCATAGGAAGGTTGGCGGCGTGCGACCGAGGCACCGGACGGCAGATTTTGTTAGGACGACCCGACCCGTGGTGATAGTAGGTGATGGTGAGAAGCATTGGGTTGTTATTTTGTGTCGGGTATTATGCTGATAGAGGAGTTTGTATAGACGTTAGTTGTACAAGATTGTATAGAGTGGTTGTAGTGTTTTGGTGACGCGTACATATTTTTATATGTTAGAGTATGATATTGCTTTATACTGTAGACTTTCTACATTTCTAATTGATGGATTGTCGTTGTTTTTAAACTCTGATTTTGTATTGTAAATTCCTAGATGGTTGATAGATAAATACTGTTAATTTTTGGTGAACTGTGTGCAGGGTTTTAAATTTTGGGATAGCCAGTTTTTAGGCGTTACTCTGTCGAAATTTCGGTATAGGGGTTAAGAGTCGAAAAGATATGGAATAGGTTGAGATGTGTACAGTCAATGATAGAGAAGGGTAGATAAGCATGGGAGTGCGGCGTGATCGCAGGTGCGCAGGGCACGCGACGTTGCTGGTACTCACGGGTCGTGCGGCGCCAGGTGAGGGCGTGCGAGCGGACGTGTTGTACAGCGGCAGAGTGCGTGGGGCACGCGGCGCTGTGAGCGTTCGCGAGACGCAGTGACATTGAGTTGGCGTGTGTGGCACCGCGAGAGTGCGCGCGGGGCATCGAAGTGGGGACGTGAGTGCGCAGTATCGGATTTGTGTAGTTCGAGGGGGGCGTTGGACTCTTTGCTAGGATTTCGAGTATTGTCGGTTTATTTTAAACTATTTTAAATTGTTGTCTTTTCCGCTGTGTAGTTTTTTTTTTATATTGAGCATTCTGTGTTCCCTCTTTGGGACGTGAGTTGTTTTCGAATCGAGTCGAAAATTTTTAATACTCACAAATGTTCTTTTGAAAATGATTTGAAAACGAGAGTGGTATTAAACTAGGTGAGTTATGTCAAGTTTTAGTGTATGCGTAGTGTGTAGACGTACTGTAGCGCACCGGGAACGTGTGGGTTCTCGGGGTGTTACATGAGGACTTCGAGTCTCAAGTTGACGTGTAGGCATGGTTGGAGGTGTGGGCTCATGGCAGGGTGCTTGTGGCTATTCGGCTATTTTGACCTGTGGGTGATCTCTAACGTATTTTGGGGTATAAATGATTTTCGCTTAAAGTTATGTATAGGATAATTTTATATTTTGGAAAATAATTGAACTGTAGCGACCTGAAAACTTTCACGGTTCCTGGCACACTAATTACTACTTTGACGCATACACTCCGGTAAAATTCATGTAAAAATTTAAAAATTTATTGCTTGAGTCGAAACGACCTTTTTTAAAACATTTGAAAACGTCGCAGCAAAACACTTCGATTTAAAATCAATTAAAATAAAATTCAAATTTTTAAAACACTAAAAGACATTTTCAGTCGACCCCTGTAATCACCGGTCGACACTTCATTTACCTTTGTTTTCATCGGTCGACTATAGCGGTCGATACCTCTCTGCTCATCACACTAACCAGTCGACACCTGTGAACACGGGTCGACACTCCAATCTTCTCTGCCTGCACAGGTCGAACCCTGTGGTCGACACTTCTACGCTTATCACAGAGAGCGGTCGACACCTATATTTACAGGTCGACACATTTATCCTCTCTGTTTCCATTGGTCGAACCTTGCTGCCAACACTTCTACTTTCTTTACACTAACCGGTCAACACTTCCACACACAGGTCGACACCTGATATGGTTCTGTCTCTGTAGGTCAATTGTCGCGGTCAACACTTGCCAGGTTTAGTCAACTACTAATTCTATCGGTCGACACTTCCTTCCCAAAATTCTGCTTAAAAATCTTAAAATTTCGCAAAATCAATCGAACTTCGACTCAACGCTAAAAATAACCCAACGTGCACTTTTCCATCAACTCAAATTATTATTCACATAAAAAAAATGACTACTAAAGTTTGCCATCGTCTATACATTCAAATGACTCAAAACATCTTAAAATAACTCAAAACCATTTCGATTCACTCCAAAACCTGTGCCTATGCCCACCATGGTTAAAACGCTCTAACAGCCGACCAGATCGTCCTCGAGCGTCCTCCTCCAACTCCCTCCTAATCCTAGGCTTGCTCTGAGTATTCACCAGCTATTTGTTCATCACCTACATCACATAACTCATCTATTAACGTAATGCTAAATAAGCAATGTATGAAAACGTAATACTATAAACAAACACATCCTAACATATGCAGTTTCTATAGTTTCGTCTATACTTTCGTTTTCATCTATATCTTACATGTTCTTTATCTTCTTACTATTGAGTTCTTCTTTACGTGCTATACCAAGGTAACACACTTCACGGTCCCCCTCATAGTACAAGGTCAACCTCAATCTAGTAAAGTAACATATCTCGCGGTCCCCCTCATAAGACAAGGCCACCACGTAAACCGGGAGAACAGTGATACACCTCGCGGTCCAGCTCTGGGGACAAGACCAGTCAACTCCACCTTTATTATCTTCTTACGTATATTCTCATTTCATTCGTCTCAACACATCTTATTGTTTCATTTCGTAAAAAAAAACATGAAAATTCATTTTCGTTTCATTCTCGTACTTTAAAACCATGATGCATAATCAACTAAAACATAACATAAAATAAATATGCATGCAACCTACCGATTTATGATGTAGGCCCGAAGTCAAAAACTCCTACTACACTACTTACCTGGTATCCTAGCAATTCGTGATCCGTATGCGGCTCACTAACTAGAGAACCTATAATATACACACTCATCAATTCTTCTCCATACTACTCATAAAACTCTAAGGAAAACAACACTAACAACTAATCTAACTAAACCCAAAATCCTATATAATTTCTGATTAAATTCATAATTGCATAACTTATCCAATACTCGTCCGATTTGGAAGATTCTAAATGCTACGGGCTTCCGAGAACGTCTAATTTCGAACAGCCTAATCAAATTCCTAATCTAACACCTATAGCTTGGCCGAATGTGGCCGAATGCAAATCATTTCACAATTCGAGCATTCGGCTATCCAACCACTCAACCTTTCCCATAAAATCCAGTAATCTGCTACTACTTCTAGCTTAAACACCAATATATAGATAAAAATTGACTATAATTTCGAAATCTCATTCCTCCAACTTAGGTTTTACCGTAATATCTAATAAATTTCTCTAACTTTACTTTTACATCTCAAAACAACTAGAGTACTAACTATCTATTAGAAACTAACCTTAAATTTGAAGAAACGGGGTAGAATCATTGGCTAAAAGGAGAAATCGCCGAGGCTTCGCGCAGGAGAGGGAAGAAGAAACAGGGGAGGGGGTTCCTTGTAAGGGGGGAGGCGGAAAGAAAAAAGATGTTTTTGTGTTTTTGTTAATATAATAATAATAACTTAATTACTAAATTGCCTTCAATGCTTAACAATTTAATCAAACTATTATTCAGTCCGTCTACAGTTGGATTCCTAAATTTTTTTCTTCTACATTAGTCTCAAAACAATCTTTTACTTAATGGTAGAAATTTTCCGCTCCAATTCCAACCAAAACTCTGCCGATTACAATTACGTAAATCTAAAATTATTTTTAACAGGAAAAAAATTCGAGGTGTGACATGAACTGTTTAGTTTTTGGATGTTTGTTGTTAGAAAATATTTCAATGGCAAATTTTGATCTTTTTTTGTAAGTTTTGATATTTATGAGTATTTTGATTGGAAAAAATGGATGATTTAAAAATGGTGATATAGTGTTTTGAGGATTTAGAGATGGTATATAAATTTGATGAAGTGATTTTAGGTGTTAAAGGAGGAAAAGAGGAGGAAAGAAAAAAAAAAAAGGGGCGAGTGGTGCATGTTAAGCCACGCGGTGCCCGCGCGGGGTGTGCGCATGCGCGCGCTGAGCGTGCCCAGCCGATTGGTTGGCGCAAAGGTACAATCATTCGGTGCCTAATGAATTTTGGTGAGGCGGGAGCAGGGCGCCTGCCGATCGATCGATGCTGTATGCGCGATCGATCGGTGTCTGCTACGATTTGGAGAAGCGCAACAGGGAGTATGTTGATCAATCGGCACTGGGCACGCGATCGATTGGCTCTTGAGGAGTTCGAGCAATTTTATCTCTTAACACCGAGGTTCCTCTTCAAGATTGTACTTTGCTTTGGCAATTAGTCGGTGGCCTTCAGTACTGCACAGTTACATGGCCAGATTTATCCTTCCTCATGAACTAGCTATCGTAGTTCATGTATTCACCTACAAAAATTCATTGGCAGACCTTAAAGCGTTTGTTCCGCTACTTGAAAGGTACAACGTTTCATTTTAAAACTGATTCTACCTTTTATTTGATTGGGTTCGTCAATGCTGATTTGGGGTCATCCCCTGATGAATGGCGGAGTACTGGAGGTTATTGTACTTTCTTGGGCTCCAATATTGTCTCTTGGTCGTCATCAAAGCAAAAGACAATGTCTCGTTCAAGCCCTAAATCAAAACATCACAATGTAGCAGATACTGTTGCGGAACTAAGGTGGCTGAAATCCTTCCTTTTTTATATTCAAATTCCTTCTTTGAGTGTCCTCTCTTGTTTTGTGACAATGTTAACGTCATTTACTTGGCTTCTAACCCTGTCTTAAATTCCAAAGCCAAATACATTAAGTTGGATACGAGAGAAGGTCTTGCATCAACAACTTCAAATCTCCTCTATCTCTTCGTTAGAAAAACTTGCTAATTGTCTGAAAAAAGCACTATCGACTTCTTCATTTCAAGATTCATGCTCCAACCACTACGTGGTGCCCCTTTAAGCTTGAGGGAGGCTTTCAAGAAAATCATAGTCACATTTTCTGCATGATATGTTAGAATTTGTTAGTACTGTAATTGACCTTGTAATGTACTACAAACGACCGAGAATATCCTCCCTTTGTATTGTATAGACCATACCGTCAATGTACAAGGATGTGTGAGCCTCAATACAATTTATCCTTTGTTTTACTAAGACCCTATTCTCCTAACTCAACCTAACCCACTCACTTCTTGCTTTATAACAATTAAAATTTGTCTTTTATTATTAGATTAATGTTACATTTACTATCTTATTTTACTTAAAGATATTTGTTAACATTTCAAATAATAATTAGTGCAATTAATGTAATAAACTATAAATAGTTAGTTTATTACATTAATTGCACCAATCATTATTTGACACGTCAACAAGTTTGTTTAGATAATAGAATAAAAGATTAAACGTAATATTATTATTATTTTAATGCTTGTTTGTTAGTGTAAGAAAATGAATGTAGCATCACTAGATCCAATATCTATTTACATGCATAAAATGGATCAAACCATAAATATATTATTTTATAAAGTTTTTATTCAAATGATATTATATGAGATAATAAATATTTGAAATAAATAATAAATAATCTATTTGGAATTCATTTATGAATGTCAAAGTATATTATAATCTATCTCTATATAATGAATATCGGGTTTATTAAATACATAAAGATTTTATTTTACAACACAGCTAAAAAATTATTTACACAAAAATATACGTTCTTCCATTAAAGCATCTCCCTCTAGCGGCTGCCCAAAAAGAAACCCCCAACTAGGGTTTCCAACCCTTCAAAGAATTTACACCCCTGTGAATTCTTTGATACGTTCACGATAGACACTTCATTTGTAAAGAGTGTTTTAGGAAAACAATCGCGCGAAAAACATAGGATCGTTATAATTTAAGATCGCAAATTAAACTCACAATCAATTTGCTAACCTAGCTAACTTAATTCTTCTATACTCAGGCTACAATCAAAGCTGAACGTAAGTAGTAAGAGAGAAAGAGAACAAGTTTCCAAAAAGTTTTAATCCGCGCTCCAGGCTCTTCTTTTAATATTCAAGATCATTTTCAACTTCTTCTACCCTTGATTGACCATCCAACCGTCAATTGGACCTTTACATCTCCTAGGATTTCAATCCTTTGTCAAATCAACAATAAATGAGGTTTGAACTGTTTGCTATTAGACTTAACTCTCTCTGTCTCTCGATTGCACGAATCGGCGTCGAAATGAGAGAACTGCTCTTGACCTCTCTCTCTCTTTCCTCTTGTTAGACAAGAAGAAAGGAGGTCCTACCATTTCTTAAAAACTATTCATTTGATCAATTTATTATTTGATTAAATACATAAAATATAAATAATATATCATATATATTAAACAAAATCTATAAGTCCTTATTAGTCAAAAACTCAAACCTTATCCAAAACCCTATCAAGGATAATTCTACTTTATCAAATATTATTTTCTCCAATTATTAACAATGGGGTACCACTTCAATTCTATCAATTTGTCCAATTAATCTAAAAACATCATTGTGGTCAAACGTTAACATTTTACAATAATTCAAGTCAATAAATTTCGAATATTGCAAAAAATTTTATTCAGATATTTTTTTAATATAAACTTTACAGATATTACATTTATAGTCTTATGAAAATAGAGTGAAATGGTGCAATAGATTAGACTCATTCATGATTGCTTATTACTTCAAAAGAAGCATTTATTATAGATGAATCTAAATTAAGAAGACTAGTGATGGGTTATTTATTTATCTAAATTTATATGTTGATGACATTAATAAGTGTAAAAAAAAACATTAGAAAATCGAAGAATAGCTCTTGAAACACTTTTTTTGTAAAAAATGTAGCACTAGTAAAAAAAGATACTTAGAACACAGAAATTGGGTAGATTATGAAATCATAAAGTAGATTTCATCTACTTTATTGCCATAATCAAATGATGGTGCAAATAATGTGTCACGTGTTTCATATCTTAGGAGAATTGGATCTCTCATGTATGTGATAATTTGCGTACTTGTATATTAAATCCCAATAATTAGCACGATGGTATTGAAATCCTAATCATTAAAACCAAAACAACCAGTTATTCTGATAATTTATATATTCATTTGCTTTTCTTCATTCAGCCTTACCAATCTCAATAAATTTTCTTTTTGCGACAAACCATTATCAAGTAAATACAATGGATAGAGAACTACTGAAAAAGAAGTGCTATTTTTCATAAATTTATAAATAAATTATAGACATGGTTGAGAACTAAACGCTAATAATTGAAAACAAATAAATGCAAAAAAATAGAAGCACCAAAAGTTACCTAAAAAATTCTTTCGAAAAAAACCCATGAACAAAGAAAAAATTCATTAATCGAAAATCAGGACCCAATTGAACTCTGTGACCCAAAGATATATATTTATAATATTAAACTAAAATTACAATGCAAAATAAGATTCCTAGAGAGACACAATTAGAATTGGATCCCACCTAACCCAACAAGTACCAAACGAAAAAGATCGGTAATCTCCCCCTCTCTCCATACACACATTTATTTTGGTAAAGGGGAGTGAAAATATTTATGGGTGTTTTATGTTGAAAGCAAAGAGTGAAGGGTGGGAGTGCACTTGTCTTTATATCTGTCATCCATTATAACATAAATCCTTTGAAACCAGAGAAATTATTGGCTTAAATGGCCTTTTGACCTGCCTCAGCCAGGGAAAAGTTGCCCATATGACTCTCTTAATATTAAACCTCAACCATTTTCCTTTACAGATGTTGTGGTTAAAGCAAATGAGTAACAACTGGAATCACTAATCACTAATCACTTTTCCTTGACTTGATTGACTAACTATAATCACAGGAAACATGAAATAATTGAGCTTAATCATCAGCATCACGGTGCACTAATGGCGAGTTTTTGCAATCTGTTCATGAAGGAATTTGACAGCGAATATGGCCCAAGTTTTAGGTCAAGAGATGGGAGAGAAACAAGATGATTGGTAGTAGGAAAGTTTATATAACTTTCAAAAGTCAAAATGACAGACACATAAAGCTAACTGAGGATTTCATGAGCTGTGTTTTGAAAAAAATACGTGGCTTTGTCAAAAGCATGATGACATGTCGGTTCGTATCAGGATGTGGCCGTTGGCTAGTACAAATTTGAGGTGAAGTTAACATTCTGTTTTGAGTCAAACTCTAAAATCTGTGGCTGATGGAAAACAGACAAGCGTGAAGCAAGACTGCCTATAAACACCCATACTGATGATGGTGGTCTTGATAATCTTCTATTACTTACTTGGTTATGCTCCAACTGCATAATGACTTGTTTGGATTTATTTAGAAGATTATTATTTGTTGTACAAATGAAATATATGATAATATAATTGTTAAATGTTAGTGTGACCTAAATTTTATATGGCAAGATCGATTAACTCACGAAAATCTCATTAAGTTTTATCCTTTGATTTCTAACAATTATGAATATTCAGACAAGACCATTCATCCATATTTACTTGTCTACATATCTCATTTTCATATCAAGCCTCCCAGTAAGCCGTACTTGCCTCTATGCAATCCAGCAATGTGCTCGTCTACAATTCCACTATGCACTCATAACACCATTTTTTTAAACTAGTGTCTAAACCTAGTGGGTCGCCATTTTGTAGGTCCAAGAAGATCTTCAAACGAAAGTTACTCCCAGATTTGTAACCAAATTAGGATGTGTCCTATCATCATTGCAATTGCACTTATCAGCCCACTGGTTCAAAGAATCGGGTTAAGTTCAAACCCGAACCGAATTGCAAGCCCAAGAATTTGAGTCCACCCTAATTTGCTGAAGAAGGTTTTGAATCACGAATCGGGATTACGAGTTCAAAAACCGAAGGTGTCACACCTCAAAAGGGGATCCGACCCGAGACAGAACAGCGAACGACTTATCCCGAAAAGAACTAGATTGCCCGACCCTTAGCCCCAAATTTCAATAATAGTAGAAGTTTTATAGAAATTATCAAATAGTAGGGGTCCAATTACCAATTGACTAAAATAAGGTCCAACAATGACACTAGACGATACAATGATACAAATTCAAATAAAGCGACGAAACAAAACAATTCGAATAAAGTTTACAAGTTCTCAATAGTGTTTAACATTAAAATTTAAGATAAGTTCTCAAAGAAAAAATTAGTAAAATAGAAAATTTTTGTCAAGAGACTGCTCCCGATCCAATAATTATAACTTTTGATTAGATCCAGAAAATAAATAGAGAAGTCATTTGGAGTGAGTCGACTAAACTCAATAGGGGTAAAATTTATTTTTCAGCATTTATAAGATACGATGCATAAATTTAATAAAAATTCAATTATGTAATTTTTTATAGATATTCAGTGAAAATGGAACCTCTCATAGACTCCGGCACATTAGGCCATTGGCTAAAATATCGACATTCGGCAGTCGCCCACCATAATTACCCTGCTCAGGTTTAGACTTTTGCAACCATACAGATGTTCTATTACTTCTAGTTAAAACACACAGTTTTCATCAATCGATAAAAGTATGCAATTGATAAAAATATGAATAAAACAATGACATAACATTAATTAAATATATCATGCTAAACAATGAATTTAGTTACCAAATTAAATATAATATTTAACCGAAAATAAAATAAACTCCTACCTTGAGTGGGTATACAATCGGTCAAACCTAATAATTCCAATAGTTCAAATCAACGAGTTCGCACTTTAAGTGAATAAATTGGCACCTAACAAACAGTAAAATCATTCATTATTTTTAGGCTATCTTATCTCCCAAATCATTCTCAAAAGACGGTCTATATCCAATTGGTTAATCAATCCATAAATTGGATCTCATTTTCTTAACGGTTTGGGCTTGATAATGAATATATAACTTCGTTAATATCATTTTCTTATTTTTGTTAACTATTAATCTACCATATTCAGAATATAAGTTCAAGACTTTTATATCCAAAAAAAATTTGAAGTTTCCCTTCGCCACAATAGAGAAGAAAAACATCTAAATTTCCTATATACCAAGAACTCTAACAATACCTTAGAAATTCAATTTTTCTTCATCCAAAATTACAGCAAGCTAATCCAAACAATTTGATTCTCAATATGTTTTTCATGCATTCAATAGAGAACTACAAGAAGAAACATTGGAAACGAAGGAGAATGACTCACCTTTGATTTCTCCTTTCAAGACCGATCGATGTTGCCGTTTCAAAATCACTTAAACAGTAGTAGGTAATCTTATTCCAAACAGAGAAGATAAATTACATCTAAAGTTTTTCCCCAACAGAACATGAACACAAAAAGAAGAGGAAATCACTCACCAAATTTTAAGCACCAGTGCCGAGCCTCCAACTCGTTTCACAAAGGTTGAAGAGCGAAACACAAGTAATGTTTTAAAACCAAAATAATTGAAATTGGAGATTGAATCAATCGTTGGTCGATTTTTCCCTCTCGGTTTCACTCTTTCTCTTCTGTTCTCCTCTCTCTTTTTCGTGCAGTGCCATCGGTAGAAAAAGAGTTTCTAGAAGAATAAACAAAACCAAAACTTTAAGGAGGAAGAGAAAAATGTACAAGTGGCAAGTTAATGAAGAAATGGAAAATTACTTTTTTCTCCCCTCATTTCTTTAATGTTTTCTCCCCCCAAATAAACTGGTGGGTTTCATAAAGGGAGCCCTAAGAACGTCGGCTGCAAACTGACCCAACGACAACAAGTTCCACGACGATGACCACGAGTTTTGACTCTAGCAGAATGCTGAGTTTAGACACGACGAATATGAGTCAACACAGACGTGTTCCGACTCCTGCCAACCCCAATGCAATGCATATTAGCCAATCCAGATGCAGCGCCTATGAGTTCCGCCTCGTACCGACTGTCGAGTTCCGATGAATATGAGGTATTCTTATTCAACCTTCAGACTTACTACACATGTGTAGTTCTGTTTGGTTTGTTTCCGTGAGACAATTTGGTTTTGTGTTTTGCATATTTGATTTGAGAAATGAGAAATGAGAAATGATTAATTTGTTATGTTTCTGAATTGAGAAGTGTTTGAGGATAGGTGTACTACCACAGTGTTGTGCACCTGTGTAGGATGAATTGCAAAATGCACACCGCATTGTCACGGTGCAATGTGCATTTTGCACATTTGCACAAGATCCTGCAAATGTGCAAAGTAGGACAGCACTGTGGTGCTGCACCTTTCCTCAAACGCATCATCTATGCTTACCTATGTTTGACATTGGATTGTGAATCTGTCATTTGTAAATTTGATATAATCCAAAAGTGCAAAATACACTTTGCGTTGTGAATTTAATATGTTCCAAAAGTGTTTTTTTTTTTTTGTGCAATCTAATATGCTCTATTTATGAGAATAGAGAAAGTGATTGAAATGTGAATTTGATTGTTGTCGTAATGTTTTTTTTTTTAATGAAAAATTATATGAATGATAGTAATTCAAAGAAAAAAATAAATCTGGTGCTTGGGATCACTTTACTTTTGATGATGCATGTGATCCTAATGCACTTAAAGCTAGATGTAAGTATTGTAGTCAAACATATGAATGTCATACTGTATAAAATGTTGTTTTTAATATGACCAGATATTTATAGTTATATAAAAAGTATTTGGCAGAGTTGGATGTCAAACAAATAATATTACCTTTTGCAAAGAAAAAAAGTGGGAAAAAATGCTCTAAAATATCAACATGTATTTAGTTAGGTAGACTTATTGTTATTGCTAGAATGTTGATTAATGATGAATTGCCTATGAGAATGGTTCACTAGGAAGGTTTCAAAGAATGCTTTGAATATTTTCAAAGCTCTTTTGCGATGCCTTCTAGTAGAATACTAGCAAAAGATGTTAAAGCTCTACACAATAAAGAAAAAAAAATATTTGAAAGAGTTCATTAGTGAAAAAAGTCAAAGCATATGTTTAAGCACTAACACTTGGACTTCTAATCAAAATATTAGTTATTTGATATTGACAGTTTTCTTTGTTGATAGTGGTTAGAAATTATATAAAAAATTTTGAATTCCTGTCAGATTGATAATCATAAAGGCAAAACCATTGGAAATTTGCTTGAAAAGTATTTGCTTGGTTGGAGCATTGAGAATACTTTTACTATTATTGTTGATAATGCATCTTCTAATAATGTTGTCATTTCTTATTTAGTCAAGACTTTGCGAAATTAGAATAGTATGGTTTTCGATAGAGAATTTATTCGTGTTTGATTCTTTTTCATCTTTTAAACTTGATTCTTAATGAATGGTTAAAAGAATATTAAGATTCAATTAGTAGTGTATGAAAAGCCGTCAAATATATTAAATCTTCACCGAGAAGATTACAACAATTTAAGAATTGTATTGACACGTTGTATAACCTTGTGACGTTTTGATACCAAAACCGTCCAAAACATCAAGAGAATTCATTCTCTCATCATATTACAGCAAAACCATGTATCATATATGCTAAAAATAAATATGAGAAAATCAGACCTACATATACATATAAAATCGACGTACTAACGACAAGTCCCATCATACTTTTATAGGTAAACCCTCGGGTCTTCACTGTAATGCCCACTTGTCGACACTTCTCTTAAAAGTGTCGATCACTAGTGAATTCCAAGAGGAATTCGTGAAACTTGCCTTTTTCTCATCATTTCTTGCCTCCAAACGACAAATAGATCTGCACAAACTCCAAATACAACAACATATACCCAAAAATCTAGGGATAACTAAGGGATTGGAACTCCTTTGGTCGCATATGAATCCAAACAAAAACCCTAAGCACAAACTCAAAAATGGAAAGGGGAACTCATCAATTTTTCAACAATCTCTTCACAAATGTTGGAACTTGATTCTGACCTTCAATCGAGATGATTCTCACACAACTCTCTCTCTCTCTCTCTCTCTCTCTCTCTCTCTCTCTCTGGGTTGCGCAAATAGAACCCCCAACAAGGGTGTCCAACCCTTTAAAAAAACTTACTTTCTGTTTCCTAAATTTTTAACTCCCCTTTATGTTATTTTTTTAGTTTAATTCATTTGAAGTAAATATAATTTATTTTAAATAAAAACTCATTTAAATCCTCATTCACTGTGTTTTATTTTCTTCATCACTCCTAATGATATTTCAAATATTTCTCTAGCTAAATTCCAAATTACCAAATATTAATTCTCTTCAATTTGATCATAAGGTAATTTTTCAAATTATTGATTTACTAAATTACTGAAAATGCTAATGTGTTGAAAAAGACAAAACAAGTCAACTTATAACACGTTGATAGTTAATAACAAAAAGTTGACATGTGGTAGTTTTAATTAATCGTAAAAATACGACTTTTTACTATTCTTTTCCTTGGCACCTCCACCATTAGCCTAGCCGATATGGAAGTGTGTCATGTCCATGTAGGATGATCTTTGTTAGGGTACATTTGGGAAGTTTAAAGTGCAAGTTCATGTGTGCACCAATTCTAGCAGTACCAAATAGTTATATCATTAAGTAATTTACTCTAATAAATTGTGAGTTGGTTTTTTATTTTATATTGACAGTGCAGTTAGGTAATTACTTATGCATTCAAAAATTAGGTTTCTGTGAACATAGTTTTCTGACTCGTGTCTTGTAATTAGTTGCGAAATTATGTTATAAAACTTTAGAAGAGCTTTCAAGCGTACTCTTATCATGATTTGGAGTATCATTTCAGTTGATTACAAGTGATGAAGTGGTTGAAGATTGGGATTTAAGTTTAGAGTTGGCTGATCTCGTATTCGATCCTCTGAACTAAACTCCAAAAAAGGATCTTTTGTCTATTTAGTTTTGATGAGTGATTTGTGATAGATCTCATTAAATTGTATGTCGGGTATAAAGAGGACTCCACATTAGTTCGATGTAGTTTGGGTCCTTGTTAGTTAGCTGACCAATTCCACCAATTTTATTCTAATTTGAGTAAACTTTTCCCTTATACCAAATCAGATCTTTCATTTATCGATAACATCATTTGTTTTCACAACGAACCTTATATATTTTTGTCTAATTAGCTTCTCACTGCAAGAATGTGATAGGTGAGATTATGTTGTTTTTCGTTACGTTAGGAGTTGTTATTCTTGCGAGTTGTCCAAAGGTTGCGTTAATTTGCTCTTTATGAAAGAAAGTAGTCTTAGATGTATTGGTCTATTATAACGAGTCGAAAGTATTGGTGGCAATTCTTTAGAACTTGATTTGTTTCCACATGTTGGGTAAGACTTTATGTTTTCCTTATACCCATATTGAGTTCAAGCATAAAATATTTCATCTCTCAGTCTAACGTTCCCACCCATAAGAAAGTTTTGTGTGAAGATAAATTGAATTGATTTCAAATTAAGAGTGCAGAATTCTTTACTTAGTACTAGAGATAGGAAACGAGCTGGACGAGCTGAGCCGAGCCTGCTGAACCTAACGATCCGAGCCTAACGAGGCTAACGAGCCGACCCCAAAAAATTTCCAGCTAGACAGGTTCACGAGCCACGAGGCTAACAAGCCAAGCTGGCTCAACGAGCTAACGAACCGAGCTTAACGAGTTAAACTTATATAAATAAAATTCTTTATATATTTCATTAAGATCCACTCATACAAACTAAATAATTTTTCTAGGAGTTAAAGTATGAATTTATTCAAAATTTAAATAATAGACGACTTCATATTACATAATGAAAATATAGCACAAAATATAACGAAATCATAAGGTAAGCCAAAATCACTCCCAAACTTACAAATAAACTAAAAAATAGGTGAAAAATAGCATAACTCATGAAATATCGAACTAATCGTTGTCCTCACCCTCTCGTGGAGGGTAATATAGCCTCAATACGTGTTCTTGGAAGATGGGAAATGCTGGACTAAAATGGTCATAATGAGCATCTAATACTTTCACATGTCATGCAAAGAAGACTATATGCTCTAGTGAATGGTTTTGTATATTTCTCAACCAGTGTTCGATACGGCTCTGTTCTCGTGATAACTATGTTTGCTGATCGGAAATATTTTCCAACCTTTGTCTTATATCGTGTTCAAAGTTGGTTTGTTGAGCAGCCAGATTGGCAAACATTCAGCTTTGTTCGATAGTGAGATTTTCAACATCTGCCTTACATCGTTAGTTGAGTAAAAGCGAAGTGGCACGGCAGATGATGAAGAGTCGTCTTGATCGGGTGGCATAGTTGATTGGTTTTCATATCGTTGTTTTTGGCGAGCGTCGGCACGGTCTCTTTTTATCTGCGCTAGGTTACCTTGTGCACCCGTCATAATATCACCTGTGATGCGCCGGATACGAGGCAACAACATTAGTTGAAGAGGAATCTCAGTATTAGCATCATGCTCAATGAATCCCAATCCATTGTTTCTAGCGGTGTCATACGGCCACTTAGCTATTCTTGAAATATTTTAAGAGTCATAAACATTTTGCTGTATCCAAGGTACGTCAGTTGAACTCATAAGGACATTCACTACGGCTCATAGGTGCGTGATAAGGATGGGGTGGATATGGCCAGCAGTAGTGTAACCCTCACGATATGCATTGATATTATCGTGGATAATTCGGCCGACGTTTATGGATTGACTAGTGAGAATGCAATATAGCAACACCATCTGCTCTTTGGTGAGCTCAGAATTCTAGGACGTCGGCATCAAGTTTCCTATGATAAACGTACACCAAGTTTGAGTATAGCAGTTGAGGCAATTTAATATCAAATGTAATGGTTGAGCTGGGTTGACGACCGAATAAACCCACTGTGAACCTCGGTGGCCCATTTCTTGTATTATCATCCTATAATCTGGCCGCTCCTCTATCATGGTGTTATAATCATCTTCATTTAAGTTGTCCAAACTAATCTTAGCATTAATGATCTCAGCTGAGAATCGAATGATATTGTTGCGAACTTGAACGATATTATCTAAATTTGATGCCCTGAGATTTGCGTAGAATTCCCGAACAACACTTACGTTCGCATCACCACCTAATACAGCAAGAGTCTCTAATTGTCTTTGCCTAAGCATGTCTAAAATATCTCAATCAGACTCATCATGTTGAAATTGAATTTCACATATAAGAGGTTTATTTTTTGTCATGAAATCCATGAAGTATCTCCTTGCCTCAGAGTTGATGAATGAGTTATCTATTTGTCTTACTGAAGTTGAACTTGAAGAACCTTTTAAACCTTTTGGCGGTATCTTTTCAGTCTTCAAGTCATAATACACATAATTGTTTATTCTATACCAAACCAATTTCAAATTTAGAATTCAGCCATAAAAATTAAATAATGCAGTCATTCGACAACAGAAATAAAAAAAAAAAATCATTCAACATCCGTAGATCGTAACACACACAATTCAAAACAAACCTCAAAACACAATTCAATCCAACTCATTTGGAATTCAGCAATAAAAATCACACAATTCAAACCAACCCTCAAGTTTAGAATTTAGCGATAAAAATCAAACAACACTGATTCGACAACAGAAAGCAAAACACATTCATCAACTTTAGCGACCCAAAAACCCTCACGGTTCCTGATCTACTAACTATTTCTCTTATGCACACACTCGGATAAAATTTGTGTATGAATTTAAAAATTCATTCCTCAGGTTAAAACGACCGTTTTTTTTTTCGAAAATGTTTAAAATCGACGCAACGAAAGGCTTCGATTTAAAATCAATTTAAATAAAATTTCAAGTTTTTAAAGCATTAAAAGATATTTTTGGTCACCCCGTAAGCATCGATCAACACTTCATTTGCCTCTGTTTTCACCAGTCGACCCTAGCGGTCGACACCTCTCTGCTCATCACGCTAATCGGTCAACACCTGTAAACACATATCGACACTCCAATCTTCTCTGCCTGCACAGGTCGAAACTCATTTTTGACACTTCTACACTCATTACAGAGAGCGGTTGACACCTATCTTCACAGGTCGACACCTTCATCCTCTCTGTTTCCATCGGCCGAACCTTGCGACCGACACTTCTACTATCTTTACACTAACCGGTCGACACTTCCACGCACAGGTCAACATCTAATATTGCTCTGTCTCCATAGGTTGACCTTCGCGGTCGATATTTGCCCGGTTTGGTCGACCACTAAGGCTATCGGTCGACACTTCCGTCACAGACTTCATAAAAATCCTTCGACTTTTCAAAAATCACCAAATTTTGACTCAACGCTAAAAATGACAAAACGATCAATTTCCAATCAATTCCAAATCACTATATACATCAAAACTATTACCAAACATTTAAAATCCATTTACTGTTCAAAGCGACTCAACATGACCCGGACTCGACCCCTAACCCGTACCTATGAACATCGTGTCAAAATGCCCTAACCACGGCCTGATCGTCCACGCGCGTGCTCCTCCAGCTATAGCGTCATCACCTACATCATAGAAATCATCTATTAGCGTAGTATTAAGTAAGCAATGTATAAAAACATAATGTTATAAACAAACACATCCTAACATATGCAGTTTCTATAGTTTCGTCTATACTTTCGTTTTCGTCTCTATCTTACATCTTCTTTATCTTCTTACTATTGGGTTCTTCTTTACGTGCTTGACCAAGGTGACACTCCTTGTGGTCCCACTCATATGACAAGGTCAACCTCAGTCTAGTAAAAGTGACACACCTCGCGGTCCCCTTCATAGTACAAGGCCACCACGTAAAGCAAGAGAAGTAGTGACATATCTTGCGGTCCCCCTCATAAGACAACGCCACTCAACTCCACCTTCATTATCTTCTTACGTAGCTTCTCAACTTCATTCTTAACAACTCACATCCTACTGTTTTCGTTTCATAAAAACATGCAAATTTGTTTTCGTTTCGCTTTCATACTTCAAAACAATAATGCATAACGTAAAAGCATAACATAACGTAAACGTGCATACAACCTACTAAACTGTGATGTAGGCCCGAAGGCGAAACCCCTACTACACTACTTACCTAGCGTCTTAGCAATTTGTACTTTGTATACAGCTCGCTAATTGGAGAACCTATAAAACATACACCCATCAATTCTTTTCCATCCAACTCATAAAAGTCTAATGGAAGCAACACTAACAACTAATCTAACTAAATCCAAAATTCTACACAATTTTTGATCAAATTCAGAATTGCATAACTCATTCAATACTCGTCCGATTTGGACGATTCGAAATGCTACGGGCTTCTAAAGATGTCTAATTTCTAACAGCCTAATCAAATTCCTAATCCAACACCTATAGCTTGACCGAATGTGGCTGAACAAAAATCGTTCCACAATTCGAGCATTCGGTTGTCCCAACGCTCAATTTTCTCCATAAAAATTCATAATCTACTCTTACTTTTAACTTAAACACCAATACATGGACAAAATTGACTACAAACCTCAAAATCTTGTATCTCTCTCTTAGGTTTTATCAAAACTACCCAATATTCCTTCTAACTTCACTTGTGACATGCAAAACAACTAAAATACTAACGATCTACTAAACCTAACCAAAATTTAACGTTGATTTGAAGAAACAGAGGAGAAACGGAGGAGAATCGTCACTAGAGAGGAAGAAACGCTGAAGGAGAGGGGAGAAACAGGGGGAGGGTTTTCGATGGGAGTTATAAACCGAAAAGGGGGGAGGAATTTGTTTCTCCTCTCTGTTGTTTTCTTTTTTTTTTATTAATAATAATAATAATAATAACCTAATTACTAAATCGCTATCAACCATTAACCGTTTAATCAATCTATTATTTAGTCAGTATTCGGTTGAATTCCTAAATTTATTTTTTCTCCATTAGCCTCAAAACAATCTTTTACTTAATGGTAGAAATTCTCTTTTCTCAATTCCGACCAAAACTCCGCCGATTACAATTACGTAAATCCGACATTAGTTTTAACGAAAAAAAAATTCTGGGTGTTACATTCCACCCTGCTTACAAAAATTTTGTGCTCCAAATTTGTTACTTAAACAACTCTTGATATCGGCTCATAATGTCCTGCTGCCGCTCCTAGGTTGCTTCTTCCACTTCATGGTTGCGGCATAATACTTTGATCAGTGGAATCTCCTTGTTACGTAAAATCTTCACTGCATAATGCAGAATCTCCACTGGCTTCTCTTCATACGTCAAGGTGGGTTGAACCTCTATATCTTGCTGCTCCACGTCGTGAGAGGGTTCTCGTATACACTTCCTCAACATGGACACGTGGAATACATTGTGAATCTCGTTCATTGAGGTTGGTCGTTGTAGCTGGTAAGCTGTCTTCCCCAATCTCTTCGTAAAAAGAAATGGCCTTCTTTCCGAATCTTACAACTCCTTTGAATGGAGAGATCTTCAGGAATATTTCGTCGTTCACTTCAAATTCTAACTCTCTCCTCCGACGATCTGCATAACTATTCTGTCGACTTTGAGCTGTTAAAATCTGTTGTCTAATAAATGCAATCTTTTCTGCAATTTGTTGCAGAATGTCTGGACTAATTAATCGTGTTTCGCCGACTTAGTCCCAATATAACGGAGATTTGCAATTCCTCCCATACAGAGCCTCATATGGAGTCATAACTATCGTAACCTGAAAGTTGTTATTATAAGAAAACTCCACCAATGGTAGGTATCTACTACATAAACCCTGGAACTCCAGTACACAAGCTTGAAGCATATCCTTCAGCGTCTGAATGGTCTTCTCAGATTGACCATCCGTCTGAGGATGAAATGCCATACTAAAATTGAGCTACGTACCCATGGCTTTGTGTAGGCTCTTCCAAAACTTTGATATAAATCTAGGGTCTCTATCTGATACAATCGAAGTTGGAACTCCATGCAACGTACTATCTCTTGTACATATAGTTTGGCTAATTGGTCCATAGAATATGTCATATTCAATAGCAGAAAATGATCTGATTTGGTTAACCGATCTACAATCACCCATATACCATCATAGCTCTTTGTTGTCCGAGGCAACCCGATAACAAAGTCCATCGATATTTGTTCTCATTTCCACTCAGGAAAAGGTAGTGGCTGTAATTTCCCTGCTGGCCTTTGATGCTCAGCTTCAATCTGCTGGCAAATCGAGCATGTCTCAACGTACTTTGCTACAATTCTCTTCATATTAGGCCACTAGTAATGTTGTTTAAGGTCCCTGTACATCTTGGTACTCTTTGGATGTACATAAAACCTCGAAGAGTGGGTTTCAGCCAATATTTCTCTTTGTAATTCTTTATTACTCAGAACGAACCACTTATTTCGAAACTTAATAATTCCGTCATCCAAATAATTGAACTCCGACCTATCATTAGAAGCTATGTTGGATTTAATCCCCTCGCATTCAGCATTGTCCTTCTGAGCCTGCTTAATCTTTTTCAAAATAGTGGACTATAGAGACATAGCCGACAACATAATCGATACGTTCGACACTACCTCTAAGTTGAATTTCTGAAACTCCGCATCCAAAGTTAATGGCATGCCTGAAGTCACAGCTAAAGTGGATGTCATCACTCTGCTCAATGCATTGGCCACTACATTCGCCTTGCCAGGGTGGTATTTAATTTCAAAGTCATAGTCCTTCACAAACTTTAACCACTGCCGCTGCCTCATATTCAATTTTTCTGAGTGAAAATATACTTCAGACTTTTGTTGTCTGAATATATCTCGCACGGCTGTCCATACAGATGATGCCTCTAAATTTTAAGCGCGAAAACTACTGCGACTAACTCCAGATCATGCGTTGGGTAGTTCTGCTCGTAAAGTATTCAACTGTCTAGAGGCATATGATACTACCTTCCCTTCCTACATCAGCACACATCCAATACCTACCTTGGAAGCATCATAATAAATGTTAAATCTTCTGTCCTCACCAGCAAGCGTCAAAATCGGAGCAATAGTTAACTTCTGATTCAATGTCTGGAAACTACGCTCGTAATCTTCGGACCACAGATACTTCACATTTTTCCTTGTTAGACGGGTCAAAGGAGCTACCATCTTCGAAAACCCTTCAATAAACCTCCTGTAATAACCTGTTAACCCGAGAAAACTCCGTATCTCCGTTACATTCTTCGGCTGTGGCCACTCCAGTAACTACCTGGAGTTTGGCTGGATCAACCGATATGGCCATCGCTCGAGATGACATATCTCAGAAACAGAATCCTATACAGCCAAAATTTGCATTTAGAAAACTTCGCATAAAGCTGGTGTCACTTCAAAACCTCCAACACCAATCTCAAGTGCTCTCTACGATCCTTCTCACTACGAGAGTACACCAATATATCATCGATAAACACGATAACGAATTTATTAAGATAGTCATGGAATACTCTGTTCATCAGGTCCATAAAGGTGGCTCGGGCATTCGTCAGGCCAAAAGACATTACCAAGAATTCATAATGCCTATATCGCGTCCGAAAAGCCGTATTCGGAATATCTCCTGCTTTGACCTTCAACTGATAATAACTCGATCTCAGGTCAATCTTCGAGAACACTCGTGCACCTTGGAGTTGATCAAACAGACCGTCTATCCTTGGTAGAGGGTATTTGTTCTTAATCGTGAGCTTATTCAACTCCCTGTAGTCGATGCACATTCATAACGACCCATCCTTTTTCTTGACGAAAAGGATCGGCGCGCCCCACGACGAAAAGCTAGGGCATATAAATCATTTCTCCACCAACTCTTTTAATTGCTTCTTTAATTCCTTCAGCTCCGTTGGTGCCAATCTATAAGGATTTTTCGACACAGGCTCAGCTCCCGGATACACATCTATAGCAAACTCTATTTTCCGATCCGAAGGCAAACTGAGTAAATCATCTAGGAAAACTTCAGAGAATTCTTAAACAATTAAAACATCATGCGGCCTCGAATTCCTGGGAACTTGCATATCTATAATATTAACGAGAAAACCAAAGGACTCACCAATTCAAACTTGGTGAACACTAACAGGCGCTATGACAGATATCTTCTGGGCATTTCATGCGGCCTGAAAGGTGTGCTTCTCACCATCTAGGGGTTGAAAATTCATTGTCCCCATCCTACAATCAATTATCGTGTAGTACTTGAACAGCCAATCCATTCCCAGTATCGCATCATATTCTGTTATGCCCATAATAATAAGATCGACTAATAAATTTCTACTTCCCACCGACACTACACCATCTCGTACAACTTGATTAGAATGCATACGTCCACTAGAATGCAACATCACTTCACAATTACAGTCCATTGATACTGACCACACATCTAATCTGACCACAAACGCGATTGCAATTAAGCATTCGGGATCCACTAAATTTTTCCCTCCTTTCTAACACTTAGAGACAATCTAGCGTAACAACACATGTTTTCCCTATAACCTTAGGAAGTCACATGAAGACTAGGAGTGCACTCAACCGAGAATTAAACCCCGATACTATGACTCAAGAACCAAACCGGTGTAAGGACGTTCCCCAACCCGAGACTCGTACCCATCAAGAGGGAGAGTCCAGCCTTCAAGG
This sequence comes from Begonia peltatifolia, assembly GCA_022433055.1. Lineage (NCBI taxonomy): Eukaryota > Viridiplantae > Streptophyta > Magnoliopsida > Cucurbitales > Begoniaceae > Begonia > Begonia peltatifolia. The sequence continues at coordinate 3,742,413 of CM039528.1, read as the reverse complement.
ACAACTAAATGGACTTAATGGAGAAGTTAGTAATCTAAGCCAACAACTCAAAGACTTAACCCTTGGTATGAAATTCATAATGGATAACCTCAATAAGATTAACTCTAGAGAGCTCTCTCGAGATGACCTTCCTAGGATGCGACCTGATAACCCTAGGAGAATTGAATACCCTCCCAGGAGATTTCCTGACCATGACCCTTCCCCAATGAGTAAGAGGCCACCTAACCCAAGAAGGAGGTTTCAAGACTTTGACTATTATGATGATGATGAGTGGACACTAGATGAAGAAGAGAATTTCAGGTCTAGCCGTAGAAAGGACTTCGATGATCTTAGGAACATCAAGTTGCATGTTCCGTCATTCAATGGCGCGTGCGACAGTAACACCTTCCTAGATTTGATAGATAAAGTGGAGAAAGTCTTTGATTACTATGAATATTCAGATAAGGTTAAAATCCAGCTAGTTTCGGTTGAGCTCACGGGATACGCAGCCCTCTGGTGAGCCAACATTAAATCCCAAAGACAGAAGATAGGAGACGACCCTGTCACCACTTGGAGAGTGATGAAGTCCCTCATGACCAAAAGATTCATACCTAGACAATACCGACAAGAGCTATTATTACAAATCCAAAACCTGAGACAAGGAGGTCGATCTGTTGAAGAATACCTTACTGAGTTTGAGACCCTTAGGATTCGTGGCGATATGGATGAGCCTGAAGAGCAAGTACTTGCAAGATTTATTCTAGGATTGCAACAATATATAGGAGACATTATTGAGCTGCATCCCCTAGAATCCCTTGACGCGGTGGTACAAATGGCTATGAAAGTAGAGCGACAACTTAGTGGGAAGAGAAAAGCTAGTTTCACCTAGAAGTTTCCGCTCAAGACTACCCCTAAGATCACCCCTCCGCAACCAGAACCAAACAAAACTTTCACCAAAGCTGAGGGAAAGAAACCGTTTACACGTAGTTGGCCACCCAAAGAATCAAGCAACAAGACCTTAGTAGAGAGTGCCAATTCCCCTAGATCACGAGACCTTAAATGCTTTAAGTGTCATGGCTTGGGTCATTTCATGGCTCAGTGTCCTAATAGACGAATGATGATCCTCCAGGAGGACACTGGAGAGTTTACGAGCGAAGATGAGCGAGAAGGTATAAAAGAAGATGAAGAGGATAGTGACTCCTAAGAGGAAGTTTTCCACGCCCCTGAAGAACCCATGCTTATGGTAAGAAGACGTGTTCTCGTCACTAAGAATTCCGGAGAAGACTGTCAGCGCGAGAACATCTTCCATAGCAGGTGTTTCATCAAGGAGAAGTTATGTTCCCTGATTATAGACGGAGGTAGTTGTGCTAACGTAGCCTCCACAGAGTTAGTAACAAAGTTAGGCCTAGAGACCAACATTCACCCCCACCCCTACAAGTTACGTTGGCTAGATGATAGAGATGATGTCAAGGTTACCAAGCAAGTGAAAGTTGAATTTGCCCTCGGGAAGTACAAGGACACGGTCCTCTGCGATGTAGTGCCTATGAGTGCAAGTCATTTACTCCTAGGCCGACCCTGGCAGTTTGACCGACGGGTAAACCACGACGGCTACACTAACTACTATTCCCTTAAGTTTGAAGGAAAGACCATTAAGTTCGCTCCCATGACCCCCGAACAAATATCTAGAGATGACGCCACAAGAAAGGAAACTAAAGATAAGGCTACTTTATTCATGACTAAGAAAGAGATATAGACGTCTGTGCGTAGAGGAGATCCCCTGATTTTGGTACTTTTTCGAGATACAATTATGGAACTAGGAGTTATTCCTCAAGCCGTTAAAACTTTACTTAACCAGTTCCAAGATGTATTCTCAGAAGACTTGCCCCAAGGTCTACCACCCTTGCGTGGCATTGAACACCAAATTGATCTCCTACCCGGAGCTGTACTGCCTAATAGACCAGCATACCGAATGAACCCCGAAGAAACCAAGAAGCTGCAGGACCAAGTACAAGAACTTTTGAATAAAGGTTACATTAGAGAGTCCATGAGTCCCTGTGCAGTACCCTCCTTATTAGTTCTTAAGAAAGACGGCACCATGAGGATGTGTGTCGATAACCGAGCCGTTAACCAAATTACAGTCAAGTATAGATTTCTCATCCCCAGGCTCGAGGACATGTTGGATGAGCTCAGTAGAGCCTCCATTTTCTCTAAAATAGATCTTAAAAGCGGCTACCATCAGATCAGGATGAGAGAAGGCGACGAGTGGAAGACAACCTTTAAGACAAAATATGGATTATTCGAATAGATGGTGATGCCTTTTGGTTTATCTAACGCTCCAAGTACGTTCATGAGACTCATGCACCATGTGCTTAAAGAGTACTTAGGAAAGTTTATCGTGATATACTTCGATGACATCTTAGTGTATAGCGTGGATCTCACTCAACACCTCTCCCACCTTAACTCCCTCTTCTAGACCCTTAGAAAGGCTAAACTATTTGGTAACTTAGGGAAGTGCTCTTTCCCACAGGACAAGGTGTACTTTCTAGGATTTGTCATCTCAAAAGACGGGATGGAAGCGGACGTGGAAAAGATCAACGCCATCAAGGATTGGCCTATACCGAATTCCATCACAGAAATACGCAGCTTTCACGGGCTCGCCTCATTTTATAGAAGATTCATTAAGGACTTCAGTTCGATAGTTGCTCTGTTACCGATTGCACTAAGAAAGGGAAAGAGTTCTCTTGGACCCCAACGTGCCAAAAGAGCTTTGACCTTATTAAAGACAGATTATGTCATTCCCTCGTACTTGCCCTCCCAGATTTCAACAAGGCCTTTGAGGTCAAAAGCGATGCATCTGGAGTCGGCATAGGAGGAGTGCTTATGCAAGATGGCAAACCCGTGGCATACTTTAACGAAAAGTTGAAAGGACCCCTACTAAATTATTCCACCTACGACAAAGAGTTCTATGCAGTCATACGTGCTTTAGAACATTGGCAGCATTACCTCTTACCTCGAGAATTTGTTATCAACACTGATCACCAGGCCCTAAGACATATCAAGAGTCAGCACAAGCTCAACAAGAGACATGCCAAGTGGGTGGAGTTCTTAGAAAGGTTTCCTTACACCCTTAAGTATTTTAAAGGAGAGAATAACGTCGTGGCCGATGCCCTCTCTAGAAAGCGCATTTTATTCATCGAATTAAGGGTTAGGTTCTTTGGCTTTGAATGGATTAAGCAGACCTATGAAACCGACCCTGATTTTGGCCCTTATTACATCAAGTGTATGGACAAAGCCGAAGGCGAATATCGCCTCATGGATGGCTATTTACTTAAAGCGAGAAAGTTGTACATTCCCCAAGGCAGTTTAAGACGATGCCTAGTAAAAGAAGCTCATTGCGGAGGCCTAGCAAGTCACTTCGGCGAGAAAAAAGACCCTAGAATCGCTTAAGGAACACTTCTATTGGCCTCGCATGATGAAAGATGTGCATCGCATGGTGGAGACATGCGTGATTTGCAAGAAAGCTAAGAGTAAAGTTCTGCCTTAAGGTCTATACATGCCCTTACCCGTCCCATCACACCCTTGGGTAGAGGTTAGTATGGACTTCGTTTTAGGACTACCACGGACCGCCCGGAATAAGGACTCTATAATGGTGGTCGTGGACCGGTTCTCCAAGATGGCACATTTCCTTCCTTGTGCCACGACCGATGACTCTGTCTTAATAGCTAACTTATATTTTAAAGAGATCGTTCGCCTGTATGGTATACCGCGTTCTATCGTGTCGGACAGAGACACTAAATTTTTTAGCGCCTTTTGGACCACTTTATGGAAAAAGTTGGCGACTAGATTGTGTTTCAGCACATCCTTTCATCCCCAAACTGATGGTCAAACAGAAGTCGTCAACAGGACCCTAGGTACCCTCTTACGCACCGTTGTAGGTAAGAAACTGTCTAACTGGGATATAGTACTCCCAGGCTTGGAGTTTGCCTACAACCGCACCCTTCATTCCACTACTCAGCAATCGCCCTTTGAAGTTGCCTATGGGTTTAATCCATACACACCGTTAGATCTTGTCCCATTACCTTTTACAGACTTAGCTAATCCATCAGGAGCGGACAAGGCAGAACGAATTAAGGAATTGCATGAGACTGTACGCAGAGTCATCGAGAAGAGCAACATCAAGGTCGCCAAACACGCTAATAAAGGACGACGCGAAGTTTTCTTTAATGAAGGAGACTTAGTTTGGTTGCACCTAAGGAAAGAAAGGTTCCCCGCTAAAAGAAAATCCAAGTTGATGCCGAGAGCAGAAGGACCATTCAAGGTCTTAGAAAGAATCAACAATAACGCCTATAAGATAGAGCTACCCGGCGATTACGGAATTTCCTCCACCTTTAATGTCCAAGATCTCTCGCCATACAAAGGAGACGATGATGACATCGAAGTGACCCCATTAACGGATTTGAGGTCAAATCCTCAATCACCTAGGGAGGATGATGTGCCCCAGAGGGCCGTCACTCGATCACAAAGCAAGGCACGAACTTTATCCAACCTGTTAACTAACAACTTCAATTCTTTTGCAGGAATTACAGGTGTCGAATGTCTCTTCGCGGATTTGGAATGGGACCCGAGCACAAATAACAAGGATCAACCCTTGCACTTGCTATCGTGGGAACTAAAGGTGGAAGCACATGAAGAAGGGTTTTGTCTCCCTCGAAATTAATTTGTAATTGAATTTTATTCGGCAAACATTCGCCTTATGTTTTTGTTGGCAAACATTCGCCTTCCTGTAATGTTTTATAATTGCATGCATCCTTAGGCATTAGGATTAGATGTATGTTAAGTTAGATGGTGGTTAGAAGCAACAATTGGGCCGGAGTTTAGCAGTCCACTGATGCAACAAATGAGCCAAAGCTTGAAGAGTGATCTGGTGTGCAAGTGGACTAAGAATGGCCAACCATGTGGCCCATTTCGAAGCCCAAGCCCATTCTAACCTTCAGCCACCCTAGGTCTATAAATACATGGCTATTGGTGTGTATAAAGGTTGTTGAATATATGAGAAATAGCCCTTTTGTGTTCAGCCGAAGTAGTTGAAGCTTGGTGAACGGTAAGGCTCGGTTCGGTCAAGAATCGAGAAGGAGTTCATCTCCTTGAGATTTCAAGCCCGAAGTTGCTTGAATAGCTATCATTCCACTCGTCTTCCCTCTCTTTTCCAGAGAAGGATACACGAAGAGAGTGGCCAGAAACCGGTTCCGTTTGCTGTCGTCTTCCTTCGGAAGGTCGTTATGCCGAGAGCCTAAAAGGTTGCTTATCAGACAGCATTCGGTTTTCTGCTTACATTTGTTTTCTATTTCGCTTGTGGGTAAAACACGACTCATTCGAGGTGGAGTCGTGTCAAATCTCTAGCCAAGTGTCCAACTTCGTTACAGTTGTAGCATTTTCCCGAGTTTAGTCTGCATTTGCCCGGGTGATATCTCAAGCACTTAGGGCACTGGGGGTACTACACCAGCCTCTGAGGTCTTTTGCTACTGCCCTGGCTGCTTGATCCTTCGCTAAACTTCTTAGTACCCCTCTGTTGTTGTTGCTAGGAGACACTTCTACTCTGTTGTGGGGCAACCTCTTTGAAAAATCTCCTAGAAGCCTCTCGCTGTTTAATACATTTCATCTAGGCTTCCTCCACCTCTAGTGCCTTTGCCACCACTCTTGAATACGGCACCTCTTGAGTTCCTACTATTTTTACTCCTTTATATATCTCCAACTTTAATCTCTGTACAAACTGTAACACCTTATGCTCATTCCGGCACACTAAACTGCTGGCAAACCAAGATAAGCACTCAAATTATCGGTTGTACTCAGTTACCGACCCAGTCTGTTTCAACTATAGAAACTCCATTCTTTTGGTTGCTTGCACCGTGCTGTTGAAGTACTTGTCATAAAATATCTCATTAAACTTTTCTCATGTCACATACTGCACTTTAGCGGTAGTCACCACAGATTCCCACCAAAATCGGGCGTCTTTCGCTAGATGGAATGTGGCTAGCGAGACTTTGTCCTACTCTTCCACCTTCGCATACTCGAACATACTCTCCATGGTACGGATCCACTCCTCTGTAGTTGTTGGATCCGATGACTGTTCTTCATACGTCAGGGGTCGTAACCTCCGAAATCTATCTCTCAACTGATCATGGCCTAAACTAGAGCCTGCACTTCCCGATTCAATAAGATCCCTAATTGCTGAGACTGTCTGTTCACTAATTCCGTTAGCTGCCTGATCATCATTGAATCATCCTCACTTCTCATATCACCTATCTCTCTCGACACTCTCGGACGTCCTGGTTATCTAGACATTTTGGCTAATTTCCTGGACAAAACCAATTACTCTCATAAATATCTAATAACTACAATTAAACTTAAACACTTATAGTTGTCGAAGTACGTCGTGCGGCGATTGGCGCTGTTAGGCAATCATTTAAACGGTTTGACTCATTTACTCTAATACTCGTAGCATCCCCTTCTACTACTGATTAACTGTCCCCTCTACTTTTTCCCAACCGATGCGGAAATTGTAACAAACCATTTCACCCCTCGTCCGAGGTGCCCGACATCCTCGTCTGCCACACTTCTGGTTGGTTAAAAGCTCTGATACCATCTCTGTAGCGACCCAAAAACTCTCATGGTTCCTGGGCCGCTAACTACTGCTCTAACGCACACACTCGGGTAAAATTCGTGTATGAATTTAAAAATTCATACCTCAGGTTAAAATGGCCATTTTTTTAAACGTTTAAAATCAATGCAACCGAAGGCTTCGATTTAAAATCAATTTAAATAAAATTTCGAGTTTTTAAAGCATTAAAAGATATTTTCGGTCGCCCCCGTAAGCACCGGTCGACACTTCATTTGCCTCTGGTTTCACCAGTCGACCCTAGTGGTCGACACCTCTCTGCTTATCACGCTAACCAGTCGACACCAGTGGTCGACACCTCTCTGCTTATCACGCTAACCAGTCGACACCTATGAACAAGGGTCGACACTCCAATCTTTTCTGCCCGCACAGGTCGAACCTCGTGGTTGACACTTCTACGCTAATCACAGAAAGCAGTCGACACCTGTCTTCACAGGTCGACACCTTCATCTTTTCTGTTTCCATCAGTCGAAACTTGCGGCCGACACTTCTACCATCTTTACACTAACCGATCGACACTTCCATGCACAGGTCGACACCTGATATTACTCTGTCTTCATATGCCGACCTTCGTGGTCGACACTTGCAAGGTTTGGTCGACCACTAAGCCTATCGGTCACCACTTATTTCACAGACTTCATAAAAATCCTTAAACTTCTCAAAAATCACCAAATTTAAAATGACAAAACGATCAATTTCCAATCAATTCCAAATTACTATATACATCAAAAATATTATCAAACATTTGAAATCCATTCACTATTCAAAGCAACTCAAAATGACCCCAACTCGACCCCTAACCCGTACCTATGAACACCGTGTCAAAATACATTAACCATCTGCCGAATCGTTCACGCGCATCCTCCTCTAACTGCCTTCTAATCTTGGGCTTGCTCCGAGTACTCGCCAGCTATAGCGTCGTCACCTACATCACATAACTCATCTGTTAGCGCAATGCTAAGTAAGTAATGCATAAACACATAATGCTGTAAACAAACACTTCCTAACATATGCAGTTTCTACAGTTTCGTCTATACTTTTGTTTTCATCTCTATCTTATATCTTCTTTATATTCGTATTACTAGATTCTTATTTACGTGTTAAACCAAGGTGACACACATCGCGTTCCCCCTCATAGGACAAGGTCAACTTCAATCTAGTAAAGTGACACATCTCGCGGTCTCTCTCATAGGACAAAGCCACCACGTAAAGCAGGGGAAGTAGTGACACACCTCGCGGTTCTTCTCATAGGACAAGGCCACTCAACCCCACATTTATTATTTTCTTACGTAGCTTCTCAACTTCGTTCTTCACAACTCACATTCTACTGTTTTCGTTTCGAAAAAATATGTAAATTCGTTTTCGTTTCGTTCTTATACTTCAAAACAATAATGCATAACGTAAAAGCATAACATAACGTAAACGTGCATGCAACCTACTAAACTGTGATGTAGGCTCAAAGGCAAAACCTCTACTACACTACTTATCTAGCGTCTTAGCAATTCGTACTCTGTATACAATAAAATACACACTCATCAATTCTTTTCCATCCAACTCATAAAACTCTAAGAAAAACAACACTAACAACTAATCTAACTAAACCCAAAATCCTACACAATTTCTGATCAAATTCGGAATTATATAACTCATTCAATACTTGTCCGGTTTAGATTATTCGAAATACTACGGGCTTTTGAGTACGTATAATTTCTAATAGCCGAATCAAATTCTTAATTCAACACCTATAGCTGAGCCGAATATGGATGAACAGAAATCATTCTACAATTCAAGCATTCGGTTGTCCCAACGCTCAATATTCTCCATAAAAACTCATAATCTACTTCTACTTGTAGCTTAAACACTAATACATGGATAAAATTGACTACAAACCTCAAAATCTCGTATCTCTTTTCTAAGTTTCACCAAAACTACCCAATACTCCTTCTAACTTCACTTTTGACACTCAAAACAATAAAAATACTAACTATCTACTAAAACTAACAAACTTACCGTTAATTTGAAGAAACAGAGAGGGAACGGAGGAGAATCATCGCTGGACAGGAAGAAACGCTGAAGGAGAGGAGAGAAAGAGG
>CM039528.1:3671922-3733265 GCA_022433055.1 Begonia peltatifolia | reverse complement strand
GCTATCACTCTCTAAAATTACAGAGTGTTGAGCAGAGCCAAGTCAGCCGTCTAGGGTAGGAGCAAGCTGGGGGCCGGCTGTCACTCTGTAAAATTACAGAGTGACAGCCGAGGGGCGATTGTTCGGCTATCACTCTGTAATTTTACAGAGTGACAACCGAACAATCGTCCCCTTAGGTGATGGATCGGTTGTCAATTACAAAGAAACCGATCAATCGCTACAACTGGGGCGATGGATTGGTTGTCATTTACAAAGAAAGTCGATCAATCACCCAAGTGGGGGCGAATTATCGACTTTTGACTGTAAAAATAAAATTAACTCGCTTTGCCCATTTAACTTTTCCTAAATAAATATTTAAAAAATATATCATTCATTGTAAACATTCGCATCACTACAAATTTGCATCACTACAAATTCCAACTAGGTTGGGATCTATCTAATTGTCAGTCATGTGCAAAATGAAAAAAAAAATTACAAGTTGAAAAAATACACTTCAAAATTTAAATTACAATCTTATCTTACTTCTTCTACGTCCAAATTTTTTAAGTTTACAAGTATTTCGTCCTTTTATTGTTGGTTTCTCGTAATTGCGTCGTTTCAATTCTTCATACAAATTAGTGTTTGCACGAGATCGGGTGCAAGTCGTCCTCAGCGTTAATCGTACACACGTCCACCTACACTAAAAGCAGACTCCGATGATACGGTAGAGACCGGAGGTGTTAGTAGATTACGTGTCATTATTGAAAAAATAGGATATGTAGTGGAAAATATTTTCCACCAATATAAAATATCAAAGTTTTTTTCGTGAGAAAATTGATATCGAGTATCAAAATAAATATCTAGTTAATTTCGCATGTAAATAGAATAAACATATGTATCTAATTGACTCCAAATATCATGAATACAAAATTGTCAACTTACTATATTTATACCACCGATACTTGAACTATCACATGAAAAAACACGTAAACGACTAACATTACAATATTTAGATTCATAAGAAGAATATAAACTAGCAATTTCATTAGTTATTTTATCCGGAAAAGTAAAGAAGTAGTATTTAAATTACTAGAAATTTTATTAATAATGAAACATACTTCTCTTAATTTATACCTAGAATCCATTATACATGCATAACAAAAAATATGAGTAATGTTTAACCAATATTTTTTAAATTTTATTTCTATTTTATTAAGTATATCTCTAAATTCATCTATTTATCGATATTGTGCAAAATTAGCTGTTAAATTTATAAAAATTGGGAGAACAAGATGAGAAGTTGGATAATAAATTCCCGAACATTCATTCGTTGCATCATAAAATGGTTTTAAAAAATCAAGAAATACATTAGCTATGTCGCAACTAGATTTATCAAAATTAATACTTTGTGTTTTCTCATTAATAAAATAACAAATAACTTGCCAATATGTCATAAACTTTTCTAACATTAAATAAGTAAAATTTCACCTATTATTTACGTCGGTTTTTAATTTTTGTACTTTAAATTGTGCAGCTTTACAAAACTCTCTATAGTTTTGTTGACTCGAATTAAATCCAATTATATAAGAAATTGCGGATTTAATTAATTCAATATCGGGGGAAATATATGTCATATCATCTTTAAAAACTAAATTTAAAATATGACAAATACATTTCATATGAAAAAGAGAATCGTGAGTAGTATCTAATTGAAAATAATTTTTAAAATGAGAAATAGCAACATCGTTAACACTAGCATTATCAAGTATTATTATGCTAAATATTCTATTTCGGATAGAATATTCTTGTAATATCGTTACAATATATCTATAAATAGTAATAACAGTGTGAGGGTATTCACAATTACGAAATCCTAAAATTCTTTTATTTAATTGCCAATATTTATCAATAAAATGAGAAGTTACAACGATACATCTTATAGAATTACGTACACTCCATAAATCAGAAGTGATACAAATAGACATTGAAGGTGCGGTTGAAAACAATAAAATTAGTTCATTTTTCATATTATTAAATATTTTAATAATATCATTTATAGTTGTAATTCTAAGAACACGTTTAAAATTAGGAGTAGCATATTCTTTCATAAATTTTTCAAATTCATCATTATCGCTGAACACTAAAGGTAACTCACATTGTGCTACAAGTTTTGCTATTCCTTCTCGTATTTTATTTTGTGAATAAAAAAAAATGCTACTACCATTAACATTTAGTAATCTTTGCGTAGGGTCTCCAACTTGTTCGTTTAATTGACATTTTTTATAAAGTCTACCAAGTGCGCTAGTTAAACAACCAGAAATATATGTATAATTTTTAATATAATAGTTGCATTGAGCTCTAGATTCTACTTTTCCACCTATTTTAATTTCTTTCATTACAAAATGTTTTCATATTTCAGAAGTTTTGTTTTTTTTTTAGATGAAGTCATGGATGCTTCTGCAGATGCAAATGATTGCCCAATTGAAAATGCAAGATTTATTTATCTAATTTATTCAATATCATCATCAATAATATTATAATTACGTGGATCCATAACTATTAAAAATAAATTTTTAAAGTAAATTTCAAAGAAAATGATACAACAAAAACAATGTCTAACAAAAAGTTCGTAGGTGCTATGAATTGATCAACTTCACTGGTACAAAACCTATAAAAAAATTTAGTTATTATAACTATAAATATAATTAAAAATATAAAAAATAAATTAAATTTTACCTTTCAAATTGAAGAATAGATTGAGTAATGAGACTAGAGAGCACCAATAGATTGAGAGCAAAGCAACAAATATAGATTGAAAGCAAATTGGGATTGAGAAAGATTAAAAGAAATCAGTAAAAAAAAAACAGAGAGGGTGGAAGAAAATTTATAGGAGAAAAGAAATGAGTGCCTCGTGCTTGGGTGGGGTCAGGTGGGGGTGGGCAACGGTCACAAAACCGTTAGAGTGCGTCAATGCGTTGGCCAAGAGCAACGGACATAAGACCGTTGCATAATGCCGACCCAGTCGTTCACCTATCAATTAGCGATTGATCGCCGCCTATGGGTGCCAATTTGTCAATTGCCATTTCTCAACATCATGACTCATGAGCAGAGGCGTTCAATTACCAAAATAGGCGACCGATCAAAGCCCTCTAGCGTCGATTTCCTAATCTTAAAGCGTTTGGCGCGACCAATCGCCCATATATGAGGCGATCGATTGCCTATGTATGAGGTGATCGATCGTTTAGGTTAATGAGTATCCTGAGTGTATAATATATTATATATGTAACACCCCAAAAATTGGCTCGCTGATTTCCAGTCCACTCTCCCTCTACTACAACCCACACACACATGCTTGGGAAAAATTCGTGTAAAAAAAAATTTTAAACTTTTGTTACTCGACTTAAAATGACATTTTTTAACATGTTTAAAATCGTCACAGTGGAAGACTTTGATTAAAATCCGTTTAAATAAAATTCAAGTTTTCTAAAAACATAAATCCATTTTCGGTCGACCCCTACAAGCACCGGTCGACACCTGATTTGTCTCTGTTTTCATCGGTCGACACTTCTCCACTTAAGAAATTGCCCCATCGACACTTGTGAATATCAGTCGACACTTTATTCCTCTCTGCCCGTGTCGCTCGATCCTTGAGGTCGACACTTTCGCTCACTTTACACTGCCGGTCGACACCTACGTGCGCAAGTCGACACCCTAACCCTCTCTATTTGCATCAGTCGAATCTCAGTGGCGACACCTGCTTCAGAAATGCACTCACCGGTCGACACCTCCCCACAGGGGTCGACACTTTAATACCCTCTGGACTACATCGGTCGAACCTTGGGGTCGACACCTGCTAAGTTCGGTCGACCACTAAGCCTATAGGTCGACACTTCACATCAGAAAACTCTGCTGAACTGAGCAATTTTTGCAGAAAACGTATAGCAATCCATTCAAAACTGTCAAATCTAAAACCAGCATTTACCCTCCAAGAACTCTAAGTATATTTATATATCAAAACGACCTGAACTTGCGTTTAGAACCTGAGCACGCTGGTAAAATATCTACTATCATTAGAAATTCAACTGTACAGTCAAAAGGAGATAAAACGACTCCGTAAGTGTACTCAAAATATTTAAATCCACCTATGCAGATTCATTTACCCTAACAACACCCATAAACGAAGAAAGTCCACAGTATAGAGCAACACTACTCTTACTATGGAATAAATACGTGTGTCGCAAAATCAACCAAAAGCCCTACCTCCACCTACTATATCCACGGGTCGGTTCATCCTAATAATATGCCGTCCGGTGCCTAGGTTGCACGCCGCCAACCGTCCTATGTCTCAGGACTATGCTCTCGGGGAATACCAGCAACAATGTCTGCACCTACACCATAGAACACACATCATAAGCGTAAAGCTCAATAAGTAATGCGATATGAGAAGTAAAATCGACAATGCAATCCTATCACATGCAGCCTCTACTCTCACGCTTATGTTATCGTCGCCGCACCAGAGTGAGAATGAACCTAGCACCACCCTACACCCTAACGCGTCAACCACATTAGGGTGAGGGTGAACCTCAGACCACGCTACACACTAACGCGTCGCCCCCATCCCGGCCTCTCCAGCAACGAGGTCACAGTTGCCACACAAGCCCACATTTGCAGCAGTCATGCCAGGGTGAGTATGAACCTCGCGCCACACTACACCCTGCCACGTCGTCAACGTCTCGGTCTCCCCAGCAACGAGACCAAAGCCACCCACACACGCGTCATCCTTACTATCACATATCACAACATTTCACAATTTAAAACTATGCTCAACTGTGGCCTTGTCGTCCCCGTCCCAGCCTTCCCAGCAACGAGGTCACAGTTGCCACACACGCCCACATCCGCAGCAATCATGCCAGTATGAGCATGAATCTCGCGCCACACTACACCCTGTCACGTCGCCAACGTCTCGGTATCCCTAGCAACGAGGCCAAAGCCGCCCACACACACGTCATACTTACCATCACATGTCACAACATTCCACAATTTAAAACCATGCTCAACTGTGGCCTTGTCGCCCCCGTCCCGGCCTCCCCAGCAACGAGGCCACAGTTGCCACACATGCCCACATTCGTAGCAGTCATACCAGGGTGAGCATGAACCTCGCGCCACACTACACCCTGCCACGTTGCCAACTTCTCGGTCTCCCCAGCAACGAGGCCAAAGCCGCCCACACACGTGTCATCCTTACCATCATATGTCACAACATTACACAATTTAAAATCATGCTCAAATTCATTTTCGTAAAACTTTTCAAAAACATTATGCATGACAAAAGTAAACACACATATCAACATGCAACAAACTCTATTGTTCCATAGTGTAGGCCCTTCTGGGTAACGTACATACATGCACTACTTACCTGGCATACTAAGCTCAATTGACGCAAAATTTCACCAAAAATGCCTCAACCTAAAATAAACCAAAATCTGTCAAAACTCATCTTAGAAATCGTCTTACGTACTAAAACAATCAACACTAACTTAATGCACTACAAATTCACTAAAAACACTCGCTAACTCGACGCCGTTCAAAACCCGGTATAACCTTCCGACGTGCATAACTTTTGCGTCGTTTATCGGAATCGAATGATTCCAGCGGCCAAACGCTCCTTTAATAACCTAGTTTAGCGTACTAAAACAGAATTTAAAACGGTTAACCGCAACAAAGGCAGAAATCCAAAAACAGAACAAACCTTAGGGTCTAAAATCCTTCCTCCTCGGCCTTTCAGTAAAACTCAACACATTATTCATCAATCTATCACATTTATCGTTAACAATTCTACAACAATCGATAATAACTCCAACGAACACTCCAACCCTAAAACCCTAATTTGCTATCCATTAAATTTCTCATCAAACTCTTGCATTAACCAAAACTAAACCATAAACCACTAACAATCCACCTTACCGTTGAAATATAGTGGAAAATTGAGATCGGCGCTGATTGAACGTCGTCAGAAGGGGGAGATCGCCGCGGGAGGGCTTCCCCTCCTTTCTCTTTCTCTCGGTGAACGAACGAAGAAGGGGAAGATTTCTTCTTTCCCTTCCTTTCTTTTATAATAATTATATTATTAATATAATTAATTCAAATTATTATTTTGACCTTACGCTTTAACCATTCAGTTAAACTATCATTCGAGTTGCACTAGGCCAGTATCCTACAAATTTTTCTTGCTCATTAGTATTGAATTAATTCTCCACCTAGCTTTACAAATTTTCGCTCTCCATTCTGACCCGAACCCGCCACTTATCGCCCCAATAACCCAAAAATTGTTACCACTAAAATACGGGGTGTTACAATATATATAGGTTATTAGGTTATTATATTTTTTATTAATTAAAGTAATATAATATATTAAATTAATGAAAGAAAATTAAAAAAGGAAATAACGTTGCACTTGCAGCCTGCCAATGAGGGGCCAATTGTTCACCTATCAATTGGTGATCAATCGGCGCCCTTTCGGGCGCAAATTTGCAGAGCCATCGATCGTCGAAATAGGCGATCGATTGGAGTTGGCCCCCATTTTTTACTTTTAAAGTGCAATCGCCTGACTCAAATAAATCATCTACCTCCTTAATATTTTATTAAATCACCTCAATAAAATATTTTATTACTAAACCATATTTTAATTTTTATTAGATAAAATAATATAAGATTTCAATAAAATATTTTATAAAATACTATTAGTTTTAAAGAAAAAATTGACGAAAATCTCTCTACAGTCTCCACTCTCCGGTTAATCTCCCCTCGCTGCGGGCGGCCTCGCGTCGCAAATCGCAGCAGCTAAAAAGAGAGAGAGACCGCAGAGAGAGAAAGGTCAGTCGATGGAACTCCATTCGACGAGTATTTAGTATCAAAACGTCCGTCTCGAAGATATCTACAGCATTAGTGAGGACGTTTTTGAGGTTAGTCGATTTTTGAGTTTTTTACCAAAAAAACGTTCAGCGTTTCAATTCTAGATAGATGAATTTGAATAGTTAATTGCTGGCTTGCTGGCTGCTGCTGCTGCGAACGAAGCTAAAGAGGTGTGGCGGCTGCTGCTGCAAAGTGCGAACGAAGCTGAAAAGGTGTGGGGTTCACAGGCTGGCTCGCAAGCCTGGCCCATTGAGCCATCGAGCCTACCCGTTGGCCGGCTCGTTAGGCTCGGTCCTTGACAGGCGCGTGAGCCCAGCCCTTAAGCTTGGCTCGATCTGCCTCACGAGACCAAATTACGCTCGACCTGCTACAGTAGCGAGCCAAGCAGGTGAATTGGCGAACCAACTCGTCCGTTTGTCACCTCTACTCAATACATCCTTTTGGCTGTTATGTTGTAAAGGTCTTAGTATGACCAAAAATATACTTGGGGCCCGAATTCCACGTGTATAGTAAGTTTCATTATTAGTTGGTTTCCATGAGTATGGGGGGAAACGTAAAATCCTCAAATTTTTACAAATTAAAAAAAAATTAATAAAAAAACTAATATTTTCTCTCTCATTCCCTATGTTTCGGCCCTCCCCCTTTGCATCTCTCATTTTCTCTCTCAATCAATATCATTCTATCTCTCCATCACAGTCATCTCTCTATCTTTTTCATTTATTGGCAGACATTTTCCAAGGCTCGTCGGAGTTGTGTTGGATGGACGTGTTCAACACATCCATCATAAATCAATAGACAATATTTCAAGTTTCGATTCCATATAGTATTCGTCCATTTTTGCCAAGCCACTTGGAAGAATAAAGCTTCCAAATTTTTGCTTAAAAAATTTAGATAAGAACTTTAAATGTCCGCCAGCAACAATTCTGAACTCCAAATTTGATGTTCAACCTACCATTAGAAATGGCTTGAAACGATGGTCGTAAGTGATCGCCAGAGCTTCATCAAAAAATTGTGAGCCACAACTTAATGTCATATCTCGATTGTTTGAGGCATCGTCTCAAAAAATGGCGCTTCCTTTTTATTCAATAGTTCGAAATTTTTAAAACCCAACTAATTTTGTTTTGATCCATCACTATTATTATCATCATTGTCGCCATAGTTAAAAACCTCTGCATCGTTGGAGTTGGAGTTGGAGGTGATGATGTGGTGCTAATGTAAGGGTGGCGTACACCGCGCTGACTGAGCATTGATTGCTAACGTGGTTAGTGAGTTGATATTTTTTTGTTGATTTTGATCATCAACTATTGACTTTTGATTTTTTGGCAGAAATTAAACTGCCAGTTCGAATCATCTAACTGATGCCCAAAAATTTGAAGGTCAGTATTTTTTTATTACTTTCAATGATCAGAACATGCTAGTGGGCCTTTCCTTTTTGAAATTCCATTTTGATCATTTAGCACGTATCTAGAAGTGAGGTTTAAAATTTTATTTAGAAAACTCCAAATTTGAATCAATAAATTTTTAACATTAAACAAATACTAAATTCCTAGTATTTAGGATTTTCTGAGGTTGATAATCTATGATTGGAACTTTTGAGTTCTATTGTTGAGGCATGTATGAACTGCCTATGTCCAAGATCAATTGTCATTTCTTTCCAATTTTGATTCCTAGTTGTGAGTTAGGATCCATCTAGTATATTTAGTGTTTTGATTAGAATTTTGATGTTGGATTTGTTTTAGGTTCCGAAGATTTTATGGATTACGATACATGTTTCCGATAATGCATTTCGATAGGTCAATAAGACTATAGTAGTCCTTGAGGTAGAGGTTTATTTTTATGTCCAACATCATCGTTTTGACAAACTTTATTTTGAGACGTGTTCTCATATAAAATTAAATACTCATTTTATAACTAGTTAGTTTTGTTATACTATTTATTATTTTTCACTAGATATATTTATTTTAAACATGACATTACATTATTGATCATTTTGATCGTATGAATCAAATTTGATCTATTAGTGAAGGGTTCTTGTTTCTTTTACGCACATTTGTTGAAAGATTATTTTGTTTGAGTTAACTACACTAAATTGATAGCTGACTGTATCGTATCTTTGGACGCAAAATCTTAAACTTGATCAGAGCCTTTATTTTTGTAGCTCTAGCAGTCGCCGAGTATCGCCATTATAAATGCATATGTCTATGATATTGCGTGCTCAAAGTTCACAAGTGACTATATTTTCAATAGGATTTTTCATAACATATAGTAGGCCTATTTTACTAATGTATGACAATATAGTAGAAGATTTTAATATTTTTCCTATTGTTTGTTTTTCAAAACAATTTTTATGAAAATATTTTATACTTAGTATCCTCTCACATTTTCTTAAATTCATTATTGAATGTAAAATTTTACTCCTACTAAGTTAGTTGCTCACTCTAATAGATTTCTTTTGTTTTTTCAGGTAAGGTTCATATAGGCGGGAGGTAGTTGTACGCAGAAGGAGATTTTCTCTCTTTTCTTTCATTCCATTTTGAGTGGTTTATTTCTCTTCTTGATAAGGTCCACTCTATTTATTTTCTTCTAACAGATTGTTCTATAATTCTTTTATTTGTTTACATCGTACTATTTGGATTATATTGGTTGCACTGTCTTAAAACTTTGTGATCGCTATGTGGACTTCAGCTCGTCTTGTGTGAGCTGGAACTCAATTTATGTTTAAGTCTTCTGCTGTAAACATAACCTTAGGTATGATAACTTGGTCTTTTCTAAGAGTTGTGTCGCTCGACCTGGTAGTTTTGTCTCAGCCTATCTTTGAGTCATGACATGTTTTTTTTTCTGTTAAGATGCCAATGAAATACTCCTCCAAGATCACTTAACTCGTTCCAAATTGGCAAATTTCAAGGTTGTTCATTCATGGCCTCAGGGTTATTATTTTCTATCCACCATAGGAGTCCTTTACAAGATGGTACTATTTATTGAACCTGCGTAGCCCTCTTTAGTTTTGCACTTTACCTTGTCATGGCATTCCCTTGGTTCTGCTAAACAAAAGATCTTACATTTTAGCACTAAATTAAAGTATTATAATATTGTTAATAACGCTTCTAAAATCAAATATCTCTCATTTGAGCTATCACGATGAAAATCAAAGTAAAGAATTTTTTTGTGCAACAATATAATGAAAAGAAACTAGGTAAGAATCATGAAATAATTAGGTCTTATCAGCCTGTTCTCTTTGTCAGTACCGTAGACATCTACGAAAACTTATAACTTTAGTCCATCATTTTTATTGCACTACGACTTTTCAAGTTGTGCGCAAATAGATTTTATTTCTACTTTGATATGAGTTTTAATATAGGGAACAGATCCTAAATCTTAAATGAGAAAATACTCCCCCTCTTCTACAAATCCCCCAAGAGAAAATTCAACAAATACCAACTATGTTCAAACTGGGATATGGAATGTGACTTGGTCATAGATGTGTAGGATTACCTTAGCTGCTAACTTTATCAACAATAAATTACCATGGACAATGATGACTTCATGAATAAAATAACATGAAAGTCAATGTGCTTCGTATTCTCCTGCAACATTTGATATTTGGTTAGAAAGATAGCACTATAACTATCATAAGTGTACCAAATGACTTCTTTAACCATACAGCTTCAAACCTCTATGATAGCCATTTATTGCATCTCAGTAGTATTCAATGCAACTTTATGCTATAAGGCTGCTTTCCTACTTATAGCACAATCATTTATAATAAAAATATTTCTTATAGTAGATCTTCTATCAAGATCTCTAGCACAATCAAAATCAACAAATCAAATACTCAATTTGATCCTTTTTCAAAATGTACAGAATCATAATTAGTTTCATGCAAGTATCTAAGAATCCATACAATAGTTTTCTGGTGTTGTTTTCCATGATTATTCATGGAACTGATAATTGTGTTGACTGTGTAATGTCCGAGTATATTGTTAAATTGGATAAATAAAAAGTGTTATACTAGGGTGTAATTGGTCAAATTGGTTAATAATCTAAAGTTATTCACGTGAGAAGGATTAAATGGGTAAGAATTTTGCTGAAGTTTTGTAAAAGGAGAAAAGAAATAAAATAAAGAGAAAATATTAAGGAAATAGTAATTGTAACGATCTTTTTTCCCAGTAAGATATTGTCCGCTTTGGGGATTGAACCGTAACCCAATATCCTCCCCTCACGGATTTGTTTGGCAAGGACTTCCTAATCGTTCACCCAACCTATTACTGCTCTCGACAGAGCATTTTTAACTTCGGAGTTCTTATGGGATCCATTGTCAATTGTGCTCCAAAACGCGTCTTACTATCTTAGCAGGATTTCCATATACCTTCCCCAAGCGATGTGGGACTCTGACGACCCCCCTCTCTACGACCCGGCCTACACTCGAGGCGTTACGTCACGCCTTCCCTCGAAGTTTACCCCGCAGTCGTCCTCATATATACTCATCCGGGTCATCACAATCACCCCTCCTCGGGGCCCAAAGTTCTCGTTGGCCACATTTTCGAATGAGTACAGGCTCTGATACCATTTGTAACGACCCCTTTTCCCAGTAAGATATTGTCCACTTTGGGAATTGAAACGTAGCCCAATATCCTCCCCTTACGGATTTGTTTGGCGAGAACTTCCCAGTCGGTCACCCAATCTGGTACTGCTCTCGTCAGAGCACTCTTAACTTCGGAGTTCTTATAGGATCCATTGTCAATTGTGCTCCAAAACGCGTCTTATTATTTTGGGAGGATTTCCTTACATATGTTTCATTTCCATATACCTCCTTCAAGCGATGTGGGACTGTGACAACCCCCCTCTCTACGACCCGGCCTACACTCGAGGCGTTACGTCACGCCGTCCTTCGAGGTTTGTCCCGCAGTCGTCCTCATACATACTCATCCGAGTCATCACAGTAATTCAACAGAGATAAAGTAAAAAGTTTAATTAAGTTGAACTTGAGGGTTAGAAGAAATCATTTTGCATTGAACAGTTAAACCAATTAGAAATCAGAATTTTGTATAGGTGTGGAGGTTTTACATTGAAGTCAACATTGAAGACCGAAACTTTCTGATAATTTTATTGAAAAAAGATGAGAGAGAGGATTAAGATGTTGGCTTATGAAAGGTTGCCACCTCTGAAAGTTTTTATATTTATCTCTTAAGCCTTAAAGGTTAATTTATTTTAAAACAATACATCTTTCAGTTCTCTTCTCCCTCGCAAAACCCTCAACTTTCCTCCATAGTTACTGCATTCTCTTCAAGATTAATACCTCATTTTCTCAAGACTTCAGCAAGGAAAGAATGATTTATTAAGGGTTGTAGTTTATATATTTGATGGTTTATTGGTAGTTTTGATGGATCTTCGATTTATAAACCCTAATGTAATCTTTGAAAATGTTGAATGATTACTGTTTTTCTTTCATTGTTGGATGCTTCATCAAGTTATAAAAACGTATGAATGGCTTATATAGAAAGACTTTGATGCTTTGTTGAGTTTTTGGAAGAAATCAGAATTTAAATTTAAAGAGCAGAATAGTTTTGAATTGGTAAATTTCGCCTACGCTATTAATGTTGGGTTATAAAATATATTTCCCATTAGGAACTAGATACTTTGAGGTTTCTATAACATCTTGAATCATCAAATTGGGACCTATATTCGATTTATTATGGATTTTTGAATCTATAGTACAAAAACTGAAAAAAATTTCTAGGACAGTTCGGTTTTGGTACTTCTGAATCATTTGATGGTCTTTGATTTCTAAATTGACCTTGGAATGTCAAAGTAGACTCTTTAAGGAATCCATAGCATTTTGAATCATTAAATTTGGACTTATATTTGATTTATTATGAATTTTTGAAGTTGGTTGAAAGTTTGATAAAAACTGAAATTTAGAGCTATGTATAGAGTAGTTTCGGTTTTGTTGATTTCGGCTATGATGTTGTCTTTGGTTTGATAAATGACTTATACTATTAGAAACTAGACACCTTAAGGATTGTATAGCATTTTGAATCACCGAATTCGGACAAGTATTTGAATTGTTACGAACTTTTGAACTTGGACGATAAAATGGTAAATCCGAGAATTTGTTAAGAAAATATATAAATTATGGTTAGTTGACGCATAAGTGATTTAATCGTATGCTTAGTGAATGTGTTTATATGCATTCATTTTGATTATGTTATGAGATAGAAGTTAATAGATGTCGTTTATACTTCAGGTTTTAAAGGTTTCAAAAATTTAGTGTATGGATTGAGATAAGTTACCTACGAATCCAGGTAAGTAATGTATGTATATGCTTTGCCTTCAGATCTACATCACAGGACGCTAAGTTTATGATTGTATGTTATTATACGCTTTAATTATGTCATGCATCATAGTTTTAAAGGTACGAAAACAAAAGAAAAAAATGAATTTCTCATGTTTTATGAGATGACATAGTTTGAAACGAAACGTAATGATAAGAAATGTAATAATAGACTATGTAAGAGTGAAATTTAGGTATGGCCGTCCCGAGAGGTAGACCGCGAGGTATGCCTCCTTTTCTCCCTCTTTACGTGAATATGGTCATCCCATGAGGTGAACCCTGAAGTGTACTTACTTTTTTTATAGCGAGTTTGGTCGTCCCATGGGCGTGCCTACTTAATATGGTACGTAAAGAAACAGAAAATATAAAGAGAAAAAATGAATAAAACGAAACAGAAATAAAAATGAAATGAAATGGTAGAAATTGCATTTGTTAGGATGTAAGTTATGTAACCTATTTTCATTTATTATAGTTTAAGTTCTATGATATAGGTGACAAAGAATTAGCCGGTGAGATTTATGAGCAGGTGCAGGACTAGGAGGCAGTTGGAGAAGTACGCTCATACGACGATCAGGCCATTTGTTAGGGCAATTTAACTCGGGGCGTATGTATGTTTTGAAGTAAGAACTTGTATATATATATTTAGTTTTAAACTTTGGTAAACCTATTTTAATATAATATAAATTTTTGGATGGTTTGGTGGAATTGATAAGTTTGGAATTTTGAATAGAAATATTTTGTTAGTTTTCTAATGATTTGTTTGGTTCGGATTCATAAAAATTTAAATGTTATGCTGCCCAAATTTTTAGAAAAGAAAGAACATGTTCAAAAGTATAGAATAGCAGATCGATCAACACTATGTTTTAGATTAATGAATTAGAAATATTTTAAAATGTGTTGTTTTTAAAAGAGATGAGTAAGAGGAAGAAGATCGGTCGGCTGGGCAGTGGTTTTTAAAAAAAATATGTTAATTATTTTGTCTTTTATTTATATGATATGAAATTAAGTTTTTATGAATATTTTCTTCAAACAATAAAGTTTTTGCTAAACATTTCAAACGGTAAATTTTCAAGTCAAAAGAAAATTTTAAATTTACAAAAATTTTTCAGTACGAAATGAGGGTCGTTACAGACAGTATATGATAAATCTGGATATGATAAAATCTAAACATACAAGAAATAACTCAGTGTACTGAAATACAGAACACATAACACAGATAATTAACTTCATCATCAGACTATGGGATAGAGGATATGAAAATCTGAAAGATGATTTCATAACTTGTTTTGATTTATACATGTTTTTAAACCTATAGAGAACTCTTGGAGTGTAGTCTTTCTGACTTAGATATAACTTACCTACGTTCTATCTCTCTAAATTTTTATGTCAAATATATGTTTTGGTGTTTCTAAATCTTTATATTTTAATCATTTTTATGCATAATTAATTAATTTTACTACTAATCATGCATATTACTACTTTCATACCATTTTAATACTCTCACCTTATTTTTACATCATTTCTATGTATGCAAATGCTCAAACCATCACATGAATCCTTTTAAATCGTCGCATTTTAATGAAACTATAGTAAGAAAAGTGAAGATGTTGATGCTTCAATATCATACTCTTCGTATAAACATCATATGATACAAACAGTCTCTGAAAAATCCTCTTGCAACTTAAGGAAGAGAGAAGAAAAGAGAGTCTAATTAGTGGAGCTCTGGTTATTACCAGGAAACAAAGTACAAACTATCATATATTTACCATGTTTCCGAAATTAACAAATCATGGTGTTTTACCATTCGTACACGCCCATAATGCAGTAAATTACATGTTACACGAGTAGAGCAACCCAAGACATTTCAATGTGGCGGCGGATAAAGTCCCAAAAAAACTCCTGGTTGCGTGTTAAACAACATCAAGTTTAGCATAAATGATTATAGCACTTCATACATTGAAAAAACAATTGATATTTCAAATAAAAAAAAAGGGTACCTGCAGGGTAATAGGATGAACCTTGTGGAGGTGGTGGATACAAAGGAGGCGGATATGATGGAGTAGGTGCATAAGATGAGGGCGGATAGACAGCAAAATGTGGAGGGTGTGTGCGTGGTGGATATTCAACAGGATTTGATGGATATGTACAATAGGAAGAAGAGTAAAGATGAGGCATGTTTGGCGGAGGATAGAATGCTGCTGTTGGAAACGGGTAAGGGGCATAAGCAGCCGCCGGTGGGAGTGAAGGTGGGTATGGAGGAAGTGGATACGGCGGAGCACAAGAGGGAAAACTTGATGCCGGTTTCTACAATGAACAAATTCAAATCAAACTTTTCTGATAGATTATATGCACAATCTTTAAGCAATTTGAAAACCAAATTGGGATAAAGATGTTGCTAACATTGGCATTCCCGTAGTGTAGTATAACTCGCACTTCCCCTGCATGCCTGCAATCAAAGTTGATGTCATGTTTCTCTACTTTTTCAATAATCTAGAGTAGTTTTATAGCTTTTGAGTAATATAATCTGAAAAGATCCTTGTGGTTGTCTGAAGGTCAACTCTTTAAAAACTGTCCAACATCTAAATGGTCAATCTCACAAGAAGAAGCTTAACGAAGCCATAACTATTAGACTTTGCTATGTATTTTATTATTAGACGAAAGATTAGTTATGTCTCCAAAGAAAGTTATAACCGTTAATCTCCTCTACACTTTAAGAGTATTTATGTGTGCATTGAGATTGACACAATAGCCTTAACTCACGAGAAAGGATAAAAACATTAAGAAGTTAAGAACTGATTGTATTTCTATTTGGGTAAAAATAACAACTCCCACATCCTCTAGCAAACATAGAATATTAAGATTAGGGAAATGGTCAATTATAGCAAAACTGGTTTCCCGATTAAATATTAAGATCTGAAAAATGGTTAATGATGCAATGGGACATGGATCGATTAGATTTTTGCACATTACATAGTGCAATCTGGCCGACTTGCAAGGAGATTTCCCCGTCTATTATATTGAAATCTGTAATCTTTATTTTTTATAATTTCAAAACTGAAATTGTTATTTTTAACCTCGAGATTGTGACAGTCCACCATATGAAAATATTTATGACCCAAGATTCTATTAATTGTGAAGGTCCAGAACATACAGAGAGAAGTGCAAAATCTCACATCGTTTGGGAGAGGAGAAAGTAAATATTCTATTGAAAACTTCTCCTTTCTATCTAATACAACACGTTTTAGAAAAATGCTATAAACAAATCCTTACGAGCTTGGATCTAGAGCAGACAATGATATACTAGAGGGACTGAGGACTCCACAAATAGTATCATAATTAAATCCCAACTGAAAGTATTGTGAGAAGGACGTCGAACCTCCAAAGAAGAAAACTTCTAACATCCCACCCTATAAAGACAAGAAAGATCTAAGATTTTATTAATTATGAGAGTACAACTCATACTAGAGATGTGCACAATCTCACCTTGTCTTGCAGAACATAAAGTGTAACATTTGGAGAAATCAAAGATTGGAAGTTAGAGATTCAAAAGCTTTTGGAGAGTTTATTTCCCAAATTAAAAAAGAAGCTTAAAACTTGCAAGATTGGAGAAATTGAAGAAGAAAAACAATGATTATACATTTGGATAAACTAGAATTTCAAAACATTTTGATGTTTTGGTTTTCAAATTAAAGAGAGAAAATTAAACATTAAAACATTTTAGAAATTTTGGTTATAATATTAGGGAGTTTTATGTTCTACATTGAAGATGTGATGTTAATTATTATGATTTGAGACCTTTAAGAATTTAAAATGAGATTAGATGGAGAGCACCCTTGAATTGAAGAGGAAACGTACAATTTAATAATTTATGAGCAAGAAAACCTAAACTTTCATTTAAATCAAGCAAACAACACCATCTATAAATAAGGATCAAAGGAGAAGCACAACCTGACCTTCAAAATTCTCTCCATACCTCCAAACTTCTAAGCAACTTCTATGCGTCTTAAAGCAGAGAAATAAGAAGATCGGAATCCTCATTTTGGCCAAACAATAATTGACTTTTATCTCTGCATTTTATTTTCGAAGCTGAATCTCCAACAATAAGGATTCTTCCCTAAGTAATGGTATTTGTCTTGGAGTTAAGCTGAATTTCAATTCCTTGTTTTTTTGGGATATTTTGATTAATTAGGTGAAAGGAAAACCAATAGCCTTCAAACAAATAATGCACTCTTGGATGCCAGCAAAGTATTTGTTTTGGCCCATGGCCGTAGATTACAAAGTATGTTTTAAATATATATTTTCTTTTACTATTATTATTTTATATAATGTATTTATATATGTTGAATCATGTGTCATGAATTGAATTAAAATTTGTTGTTATTTTTGTGGCGACTTGCAATGGATCGAATTATACTGCATAAGGTTAATAAACAAAAATATAAACCTATGTATTAATCTAGTTTAAGAGTGATATTATGAACATTAGATAGTCTTAGCCAGGGGAGGCTAACGAAGCCTGTGGAATCGCGATGAATGGTTGACATTAAGCCTAGAGGGTTGTTATTGAGTTTCCTTGGATGTGTTTTTTTATGAGTTTCATTGAATGCACAGTGCAAGGTGAGTTGTGCATTACAGTGATAATGTGTGGTTCATACATGAGGCATAGTGACGGTGTTAACGGATGGTGCATGGTAAACCCGACATGACGGTGTTTATGTGCAGTGTAAGAGGGGGAGCAAACATTGTATGATGGTGAACGTGGTTCTCATAAAGACCGAGTGATTAAGGAACTTGGTGGTTGTTGAGGAATGAAAGTCGACCCCAATATGACAGTAAATATGTGCAGTGAAAAATGAGAAAAAGTGGTAACTTATGAGATGTTAATAATAATGAAAATATATGAGTATATAAATTGTGTGAAATAAATATCTATTTTGCTTGTTAAGATGTATTTCTCCCTATTATCTTTGTAATTTTGGTGAATTTATTACAGCCAAGAAAGTTATCGTTGATCAAAAATCACGATTGTAGGCAAGAATAAAAGTAAAGGAAATGAGAGTGAAATTAAGAAATTTTATTGTTGAAAATTAAAAAAAAAACAAACAAACAAACTGCAAAGATTCAAATCTCTAATATTGATTTGTTTTTATCTTTCTTCAAGGATAAAAGAAGAAGCAAATATTTACCAGGGCTTTATTATTGAGTTAAACTATTTGGCTATTTCAATCGATTTCCTTTTGTAATTAAACAATTTCAATTATGTTAAGCCTTTTGCATTATTAATTTTTTTTTTATTTTAATAATATCTTACAATTCTATATTTATATTTATAGGTTTTAATAAAAATTTATGTCTTGATTAAAAAGGATAAAGATAAAAAAAAAAAAATTCTGAAGTATGAGTTTTTTTTTTAAACTTCTAAAGTTTGGTTCGGTTCAAATCAAACATCAAACTATGAAAAATGTTCAAATTAAATCTTTTTGGGTCGGGTGGACTCATCTCTTTAGATAGGTCAACCCATCATTCACGGGTTGCATAGCCGTGACCAGAGATCAGTCGACCTATTTCTTCTCCACTTTTGGGGAGAAGAGATGTGAATGACCTATTTCTTCTCTAATTTAGGGAGAGGAGATGTGAATTGCATTTCACATCTCCTCTAAAACTTTAAAACTTCTTTCAATATTTTCTTGCTCCAGCAAAATTTCTATTTAATAATCAACAAGTCAAGGTTTGAATTGTTATGTTTTGATATTTTAACGTTTCAACTATTCGGAATTTTTCTTTATGTATTTTTTTTTTTAAATCGATGTAGCTTATTATTATACTTTAATGCTACGTCAATTGTATATTACCATTTTTTAACATTGTTTAATATCAATAAAGTTAATATCTGACTACCTCCATCTCACGATTTATTAACCTTTTTTTATAAGACAGTTTTCTTTTCATGTATTTTTCGGATCGCATCTGTTATCATTTTTCGTGCCACTTATTTAGTAGTGTAATTGTACTGTATAAGTAAATTTTGTCTAGAAAGCTGGGTTTTAAGTGATACCGTTTGTGACCCCTCCAGCCTTTCTTGAAAACTTACTTGCAAAGATAATTTTGTATAGTAGATTGTCCAGTACAATCTTTCCTGATAATTATCCTTACTAGTATTGTGCACGTGTTACAATGGCAGTATTATTATCATTGTTTCAAAAATAATCTTCATATTTCATAACAATTTTATTTTTTTATCTAATTTATGTTTATTAGATTTTTTTTTAAATTTAAATTTATTTTACCATATGAAGAGATGGGTCTAGCCAAAAAAGTTTAATTTAAATTTTTCATATTTCGAAATTTGATTTGAATCAAACCAAATTATAAAGGTTTTTAAAAAATTCATATTTCAGAATTTTTTTTTTGAACCCTAAAATAAAAGTATTGAGTTTAAATTAAAAATTTAATTAATTGGCTTCAGCAAACTTTTAAAGTTCTTGATTTTTAAATGAGAAGTTAGGCTAGAAAATGTCAAATTAATTTAATAATTAAATTAAAAAATTAAGGTTTCAATTTGTAAGTAAAATTTTAAACGAGTTATCACAGAAAGTGAAAATAAGAGTTTTCTTTACTATTTAGTTCAATATATTTTAAGCAAACCTTAAGAAAAAGATTCGTGAGAGCTTTATCCTATAGTAAATAATATTGTACTTGCGGGACCATAGACTTGATAAAGATAGATTGAATGTGAAACATAGTCAAATTTATTAAATCGCTTCAAATATGGTTCAAGCTTGGTTCATCATCAAAAGCAAGGCTTGACAATTGGTATTTGCACATTAAATTTTTATATTTTATTATATATTTAAAAATCAATAACCTTAACTATATTTAATCACTTGAAGAGACTCATCTTCATGAAAGTCAATATATAACAATTATTACATGTATGAGTTATCATATAATTTTTAAAATTAATCTAACATCTTCTGCTACTTTAAACAAAGTATATTTTATGGTAATCTATATTTGATGTAAAGTCACATTTTTGTTGGTTTGTTAACTAATAAGTTTCTTGGTCTGCCTACTTAACTACAAAGTTTCTTAGGCATTAAGACTTTGATTTATAACTATTTGTTGAATACATAGTCTATAAATTTGTCTCACTGTGAAGACCCTGAATTACTATCACTCATCAAATGTTTGGTCACTTTTACTTAATCATGAAGCAAGTGATTTAGAGTCATTTGTCATTGCTTGCCACCAAGCCCCTACCTCCATATAGAAGGGTCAAGGGTGAGACTGAGCTGAATGAAAAAAAATGATTAGTTTCTCGTAAATGTTTCTAGTATTTATTTGTGTTGAAATTGTGTTTATCTACTATATATATGTTGAAAATATAAACTTAATTCACTTTATTTACGCTGGTTAATGTATATTTTTAATATGTGTTTTAATTAGAGTTCATGTATTTGTAAAGAGTCACGTAGAGAATTAAAATTCATATATGTATAGGTACATTAGTTCATGTACTTAGTTGATTCGTTAAGAATTAGTACATATATTAGATTACATAGGTGGTTCATGTATTGTTTTATACATGCAATATAAAGTCCTATAAATAGGATGTGAGTCTAAGAATTTTCAGTTAAAAAATAACCAAAGCATTTCAGTAAAAAAAGTTTCTCTCAAGTTCTCTACTCTCCACTTTATTTTTCCTTCTCCAAAATTTTTCTTCTTCATTCTAACAAATTCATATGAGAGCTTAGTTTTTCAATTCAGTAGAAATGTCAAATTCTACATTTTCATTCTGTTTCCCTCAACTTACCAAAGATAATTACTAGAATTTGTGCATTTGTACGAAGGCTTTACTCAGCTCACCTACATGGGAGATTGTCCACAGAGGCTAAGCAAAGTCTAGTGATGACTTCACCATAACTCCTAACTAAAAAAACTCTCTTAAGAACGCCTAAGAGAGATCAACAAGGGTAAGCTTTTACCCATATTCATCAATATTAGAATGAAGTCATGTTCAAAAGCGTATCAAACGTCACCACCGTCAAGCAAGCATGGGAGATTTTATAAAATTCTTATTAAGGATTTGATAAGGTAAAGAAGGTATGTCTTCAAATCCTAGTGTTGCGAATGCGAGAATCTAAGTCAATAGCAGATTTCTTTTCGAGAGTTTTGGCAATCGTAAACCAAATGAAGAGATATCGAGAAAACGAAAGATGTTTGTGTTAGTGAAAAAAATTTTCACGCGTTGCATTCAAGTTTGATTATGTGGTTGTAGCTATCGACAAGTCCAAATATTTAGCTACCATGATGGTTGACCAATCGTTAAGAGAGAATCAACAAGAAGAAGAAGGAGTCGGTCAAGCAAGTTTTGGCCATCAAACTCTCGATGAAGGAAAAAGAGAATGAACATGGGAGAAGCCAATGAAGAAGACACGAATGAGGATGTAGGAAGGTAGAGGAAGAGATTGAGGACATCAAAATCTTGACAATGAAGAGAAGAATCATATCGTAAGAGAGCGCGGTAGAGGAAGCCACTCGAGACAGAATGATCGATCAATTGTTCAATGCTACAATTGCCGAAAGCATAGAAACAATGCTCGCAATTGTTTGAGTCCTCAAAACCTCAAAGAAATAGCAAATTATGCTCCAAATGAAGAGACGGAGGAAACATTGCTTCTTGCTACAAAGGAGAAGGAAGCAAGAGCAATGTGTGGTATCTTGACAATACGGGAAGCAATCACATGTGTAGAGATAAGAGAAAATTTATGGGGATTGATCATTCAGTGACCGGATTAGTCACATTTGGAGATAACTCTGAAGTTCAAATTGAAGGCAAAGGTACAATTTTAATTCGTATGAAAAATGGTGGTCATTAACTCATTAACAATGTTTACTACGTTTTGAGTATGAAGTACAATATTTTGCCTTGAGATAACTCTTGGAGAAAAATTACAGAGTTCATGAAGAATCATAGTCTCCTACTTCAAGATAATAGAAGAAATGTGATCGCAAATATACCAATAACAAAAAATAGAATGTTCCTACTCGATATTCAAGCCAACGTTGCTCGGTGTCCGAACGCTTGTGTGGAGAATGCCTCATGGCTTTGGCATTTGGTTATCTCAATTTTGGTAGCTTGAAGCTATTGAACCATAAAAGGATGTTTAAGGATTTGACGTCCACAGATCAACCAGACTAATTATGTGAAGACTGTCTTGTGGGCAAACAATTCTGAAAACATTTTCTAAAGGAGACGACATCAAGAACAAGTAAGTTGCTTCAACTTTTTTATGTTGATAAATGCAAACCAATTAAGTCTCTCGCGTTTAGTAAAAATCAGTATTGTCTCCTCTTCATCAATGACTTTAGTAGAAAACCTTAGATTTATTTTTTGAAGTAGAAATATGAAGTTTTTACCACTTTAGAAAATTTAAAGCATATATAGCAAGTCAAAGTAGGTATTCCATTAAAGCTTTGAGATCAAACAGAGGAGGTGACTTTACATCTAATGAATTTAATGAATTTTGTGAAGCAAATGGCATCCAAAGAATTTGTATAATTCCAAGATCTCTTCAACAAAATGGCATAGTTGAAAGAAAGAATCAAATCATTATCAATGTCTTGAAGTATGCTGAAAATAAAGAAGATGACCAGAGAGTTCTGGGCAAAAGCAATTGATTGTGTCGTATACTATAAAATAGATGACCGATAAGAAGCTTCTAGTAACCCGCAAATTTTGGATTCTTTTATTTAATTTTTGAAACTTTTAATTTAATTTCGGTTGGAGTTTCAGAAAGTATTTAACGGGTAAATTGATTTATAAAACTCAGAATCTACTTTTGTGATGGTTTCGGAATTTAAAATCGGGAAGTCGAGAATTCAACAAAATTACGGACGATAAAAACATGTGCGAGCGTTTAGGTAAATTGTTATTTGTTTAGATTAGATAAATAAATAATCAAAAAAAAAATGTTGAGAAAAACCGAATGGCTTCACGGAGAAGCCACTCGGTTTTCTCTTCTACCCGCGAACGCTGAGAGGAGACGACCGGCGAGTGAGGGGCGATCGTGTGCCGAAGTCGGAGCTGCGATTAACGGCCGACGAGCGCGAGTGTGAGGGGTGAGCGGCGTGCAAGTGCGGCTACTCCGACGAACCGAAGCCGTTCGGTTTCAGCAGCTCGAACTCCCGAAGTGAGAGCCGAGTGTTTTCTGTCGACGACCGCGAAGAGGAGTCCCCATTCGGTTCTGTCACCAGCAACCGAACACTCTGATTCTCTCTTCTTCCATTTTCCTTCCACCCGAGTGCCGAGCAACGCCACCTCGTAAGTCTTTCTCTCCCTCTATTGTCCTGTCTGGTTTGGCCGAGAGTAAAGTTCGGCCTCCCTCCATTTTCGATGAATTTGGTCGCAATGTTGAGGGGGGAGTGCCGGGAATTGAAAGGGGGAAACCGAAGGTGAGCCCTGTCGGTTTCCCTATTTTGGCCGAGCTTGGTGCTCAGCCTCCTTTCAATTCCGGTGAGCTGGCCGAGGGGTATGAGTGAAGTGTGCCTAGTTGTGTATGGAAATTTTGAAATTTGAATTGAAATCAAGGATCGGACCTCTGTTTGGTGTAAGGGCAGCCTCTGTTTTTGGCCGTTTTGGCCTAGCTTTAGTTGATCGTTTTAAATTCTGTTTTTGTGGGATAAATTAGGTTGTTAGAGGGACGTATAGCCGCTGGAATCGTTCAATTCCGATATCCGACGCAAAAGTTATGCGCGTCCGAACTTCAGGCTGGTTTTCAAACGAATCCATTTTTGGTGACCGTTTTAACTGGAACTTCATAAGTTAGTTAAGGAATATTATTTTAGCTTATTTGGTGAATTTTGTAGTGAATATTGATGAGTAATTATTTGTGTTTTAGGTTGAGACACGTTTTGGCGAAGCGGTGCGTCGAGCAAGCTTAGGACGTCAGATAAGTAGTGCATGCATGCGTTTTGCCCAAGTGGGTCTACACCGTAGAACTTTAGGGTTTATGTGATTGATTGTGGTGTGCGTGCGTTTGTTTGACATGCATCATATTTTAAAAACGTGAACGAAAATGGTTTTGAGCATGTTTTGAGTATGTGATGAGACGTGTGGCGGTGCTACCGCGGATCCCGCTAGTGTGCGGGGCGGTGCTTCACTAGTCGCGGATTCCACTCGAGGAGTGGGCCGACTGGGCCGTCATGCGGCGTGAATGTGTTGACGGAAAGGGTGATGGGCAGTGGTACCGCGGATCCTACTAGTGTGTGGGCCGGTGCAACACCAATCGCGGATTCCACTCGAGGGGTGGGCCGGCTGGGTTGTCGCAAAACGTGTATGTGTGGCAACTGTGACCCCGTGCTGGGGAGGCTGGGACGGGGGCGACGTGTCAAGGTATAGAGTGGCGCGAGGTACACCCTTACCCTGATGTGGTTGCCGTGTGATGATGCGTGTATGTAGCTTGTGGGCCTCGTTGCCGGGGAGTCCGGGACGGTGGCGACGTGTCAGGGTGTAGGGTGGCGTGAGGTTCCTCCTTACCCTGGTGCGGCTACACTACGTGTCACAGATGTGACAACATGAGTGTGAGTGTAGAGACTGCATGTGATAGGATTGCATTGTCGGCTTTTACTTTCATATCGCATTACTTACTGAGCGTTAGGTTTATGTTGTGTGTTCTATGGTGTAGGTGCTGACGATCTAGCTAGTGAGTCTCGAGAGCCTAGTCCCGAGGCGTAAGATGGTTGGTGGCGTGTGACCGAGCACCGGATGGCGGATTTTGTTAGGGCGACCCGACCCGTGGAGATGGTAGGTGGTGGCCTGGTTGGTTGCGGGTATTTTTCTTTTGTGGTAATTATGTACAATCGATGAGATGAGTTGTATATGCGTCAGTATATAGGTGTATATGGAGTGCGTGTGATTTTGGCGACGTACGCATATATTTTACATGTAGGAGCTTGGAATTGCTATATACTGTGAATTTTCTTCATTTGCATTTGATGGATTTTCGTCGTCTTCATACTCTGATTTTGTTATGGTAACTTCTCTAGATGGTTGATAGATGAATACTATTAGTTTTTAGTGAATTGTGTGCAGGGTTTAAAATTTTGAGGATAGCCAGATTTTAGGCGTTACTCTGCCGAAATTTCGGAAGAGGGGTTGGGAGTCGAGAGGATATGAATAGGTTGGGGTGTGTACAGTGAATGCTAGAAAAGTGTAGATGAGCGTGGGAGTGCGGCGTGATCGCAGGTGCGCGGGGCACGCGGCCCTGCGGGTACTCACGGGTCATGTGGCGCCGGGCGAAGGTGTGCGCGGGGACGTGCTGTACAGCGGCAGAGTGCGTGGGGTACGCGGCGCTGTGAGCGTGCGTGAGACACAGTGACGTCGAGTTGGCACGTGCGGCACCGCGAGAGTGCGCGCGAGGTGTCGAAGTGGGGACGTGAGTGCGCAGCACCGGATTGTGTAGTTCGAGGGGTGCGTTGGATTCTTTCCTAAGATTTCGAGTCTTACCGTTTTATCTTAAACTAGCTTAAATGGTTTTCTTTTCCGGTGCGTAGTTTTTATGTTGAGGATTTCGTGTTCCCTCTTTGGGACGCGAGTTGTTTCGAATCAAGTCGAAAACTTTTCATACTCATAAATGTTCTTTTGAAAATGTTTTGAAAACGAAAGAGGTATTAAATTGAGTGAGTTATGTCAAGCGTTAGTGTGTGTAGTGTGTAGATGCACTGTAGCACAACGGGAACGCGGGATTTCTCGGGGTGTTGTTACAAAGCTTGTGGCACAAAACACCTCAATAAGTATGGAGTGGAAGAAAACTAATTGTTTCCTATTTGAGAGTGTTTGAAGCATCAAGTGGAAGATAGCCTCGTTGAGTAGTCTTCAAGATCTTTACGAGGTACCACAAAATCCAAGTGAATATATAACACTCTTGTGTCATTTTTTCGATTTGAACCCTTAATATTTGAAGAAGTCATGAAAGATAAAAAGTGGAAGTTTGCCATGGTTGAAGAGATTTCATCAATTGAAAAAAAAAATAATACATGAGAGCTAGCAATCATTCCAGAATGCCAAAAGCCCATTGGTGTGAAGTGAGTTTTCAAAAAAAAGAAGAATGCAAAAGGAGAAATGAAGAAATACAAAATCAAGTTAGTGGCGAAAGAATATAGTCAATGACTAGGTATTGACTATAGTGAAGTATTTGCTTATGTTGCCCGTAAGGGAAACTATTCGGTTAATTATTTAACTAGTAGCTCAAAAGAGATAGAAGATTTATTAAATGAATATCAAATCAGTATTCTTGAGTGCAATTTTTGAAGACGAGATTTATGTCAAAGAACCTCAAGGCTATGTTGTAAAGGATTTACGAAGACAAACTATTAAAGTTGAAGAAATCATTGTATAGCCTAAAGCAAGCTACAAAAGCTTTGAATAGTCAAATCAACAAGTATTTTCTCAAAAATAGATTTATCAAATGTCCATATAAACACTCTCTCTATGCTAAGGTGAGTCCAAATGATGATGTCTTATTTATTTGCTTATACGTTGATGATTTAATCTCTATATGGAATAATCTGAGTATGTATGAAGAATTCAAGCAAACAATGACTAAAGAGTTTGAAATAACAAATATTGGTCTAATGTCATACTATCTTGGGATGAAGATCAATCAAGGAGATAATGATATTTTCATATCTCATGAAGGTTTTGCTAAAGAAATTCTCAAAAAATTCAAGATGGAGAATTATAAGCTTGTGAATAATCTCATAGTATGTGAAGTAAAGTTATCAAAGAATGAGAAATGAACAATGACAGAAAGTTGATTATACAACTTTCAACAGTCTTGTTAAAAATTTAAGCTATTTAACTTACACAAAACCAACTATTATTTTTTTAGGGGTCAGCTGATTCATGGAGTCGTCAACCATGACATATTTCTAGGCGGCGAAGCGAATTCTTCAATATATCAAAGATGCAATTGATTTTTGCTTGCTTAATTTATTTTCTAATGAATTTAAGCTCGTCGGATATAGCAATAGCGATTGGGAGGTAGATATAACGATCGAAAGAACACAACAGGTTTTGTTTTCTACATGGGTGCTACAACTTTTATTTGGGGTTCAAAAAACAACAAATTGTAACTTTATCTACGTGTGAAGCTGAATATGTTGCTGCTATATCTTGTATATGCGATGTTATATGCTTGAGAAGACTAATGAAGAAGTTACAAATACCACAAGAAGAATGTACAGAGATTTTTGTTAACAATAAATCAATTATTGCATTGGCAAATAATCTTGTGTTTCATAAGGTATCCTTTTCTTCGTGATTGCATAGCAAAAAATGAAGTGCATGTGAAGCATGTGAAGACTAATTATCAAGTTATTGATATTTTTACAAAGCCACTCAAATATGACACTTTCAGCATGGTAAAGATAGTTACAGTAAATTACGTTTAAGGGACAATGTTGAAAACATAAATTTAATTCACTTAGTTTGTGCTGTTAATGTATATTTTTGATGTGTTTTTAGTTAGAGTTTATGTATTTGTAAAGAATAGACTAGATAGTTGAGATTCATGTATCTGTGATTACATTAATTCATTTATTTAAATGATTTATTAAGTGTTAATATATATATTAAATTAAATAGGTAGTTCATTTATTGTTTTATACATGTAATATAGAGTGTTATAAATAGATCGTGAGTCTAAGCATTTTTAATTAAACAATATCTAAAGCATTTCAGTAAAAAAGTAGTTTTCTCTTTCTCCACTTTATTTTTCCATTTTCAAAGTTTTTCTTCCTCATTTCCAACAATAGAGAGAGAGAGAGATTGTTACTGTGTCTCCTAAGAACAGAGAGAATGTGTTGGTTTAAGCTTCTTACCACGACGTTATAACAATCGAAAGAATAGACAAAAGCACGGATGCAAGAGATTTATTGGGTGCTAAAAACGCTTTATAAGTTACTAAATTCCGTAAAATATATGTGCTTGGTGTTCATCAAGTCAAGTTTACCTGCCAGACTTAGTCTGAAGAGGCCAGCCACTGTCGTCAAAGCCATGAAAAAGAACCTTTTGCAATTGGATCCTTCAAACAATACAAAAGCAACATTGAAATCCAATGCTACAAAATAAACAATTGTAGAACGGTGTGAAAAGATGAAAGCTGAGAGTAGGATAATCGCTTACTTTCCACTGCCAATGAAGTCGTGACTGGAGATAGAATTGCTGTTCCAAACCAACACATCGATCTCTCGGAGCCCTTCGACTAAAGAAAACACAAACTTCTCTTGAAAGGCGGGATTCGTACCGCCATCTACCTCCACAGAATCCAGAATAAGTATTAGAAGATCTTAAAAGTTGAAGGATTACTTGAAATCAGGGGACGAAATACCCAGACTGCTGTAGTTAAATGTTATAGCTGACTAAAATCGTTTCAGTTTTACTCAGATATAAATGTAAAAACTCATGTATTATAGACTTCATCTCTGGAGAGAACGATAGACACTAAAACCTTTGCATGTATTTGTACGGAACTTGGAGCTGCTATATTCAAGACACACGTATGGATCCTGTCTCGAAATCCATTCTGTGTTCTTCAACTTAGTGCACCCAACAACTGCCATAAAACACCCAAATCCAAATTCCAAAAAAGGAAAGATAAATGATGAAGAAGCTAAAAGCTGCCTACCGAAAAGAGAAGTAGCTTATTCCTAGAAAACCAGAAGGAAAAAAAAAATTATCAGACAAACAAAAAATCATACCGGTAACCTCAAGAAGCTGACCCTGAATACTGGAGTTCGACATTACAGAAACAGCAGATGAGGAAGTGAATTGTCGCAGAGCCTCTCGATTTGTTTCTTTCTTATGGGTATCGCGAAGATTTCATCCTTATGAGCATGAAGGTCGAAGTTGTCCCGTTGACTTCGAATGGGTTCGAAGATAAACATGGGGGGTTATTACTGCGTAATTTCTGTGTTCCTGGTTTGAGGATTCTTCGCAAAGAAAACGTCATTTTAACTGTAACAATTTTTTCACTTGAAGTTGTCACTCAGCTCAGGAGAACAGAAATCTTTGGAGGTTGGTCTGATAAAATAGACCGAGTCAATCGATTATGATATTTCGTCATACGACGACGTATATGTTTATTATTGTTAAGTTGACGAGTAACTTTAGATACATAATTAAATGCAAAGTCAACTCCTATACACCATCATTCTGTTTTTTTTTTTTTTTTTTTTTTTTTTTTTTTTAATGGTCAAAAGATACAATGAATACTCCGAAAGAGATGGGATGGGAAGATTCGGACTGAATGAATTGAGATGGATGAAACCATTTTTGCAGGTTTTCCTTCTGTTCTTGATTTTTGAAGGATAAAATCCATGGAACGGAACCAAATTGGTGAGTCACATTTCCATGAAATAGTACCCGAACCAAACCGTTTCGATCCAAACCGATTGTAGCATGTACTTAGCCCCTAAACCAACCAATCAAACATTTTAATATAAAAAACATTAAAACTGATCTAAACTGATTACCATAATTAGGTGGGTTCTATGTCTTTCACTTTTGTCAAATCAACTTGGTCAGTTCGAGTCCAAATTCGTACCAGCCCGAACAATACCGAAGCCACCCCTAAAGATGAAGGATCAACCAAACGGTTTGAAGAGCATTGATTTTGCCCTCCAGACATTTATTTATAATCAACAAGAACAAATCACCTGGATTGGTTGGGCAGCAACAAAGACTTGGATTGATCCATAAAGTGAAAAAACCAGAGCATAAATTGAATTTACAAACGAAACCAAGAATAGTAATTTCAATCCACTGAAGTATGTACGGAGATATCTGCTCATCATTGGCAACTAGTCACTCTCATAATCCTCTTCATCGCCAAATGTGAAAACAGAAGCATCAGCTGCCATAGCTTTGAACTCACTTTCAGGGGTTGGAGCTTCCTGGACAGAACCATCTCTCCCACCATCACTTTTGGGCATACCGGAGGTTTCGATTTGATTCGACATATTGTCTCGCAAAGAAACTTCCTCCGCTGCCCGTGTTAAATTCACAACTTGATCTTGACCCGCACTCGCAGAATTAGAGATCGAGCTTGAACCTTGCTTGGACTTTGAAGAACCACCTTCATCGGATTCGCCGTCTGAAAACACATCATCTTTGTCCTCATTCACAGGATTTTCCGTAGGTTTTGGAGGAGCTGGACTGCCATCAATTGGAGCAGGAGTTGAACTAGATCTTTCATCGGAGTTCTTCGTATTATTTGTAGTATTAGGCGTTGTGGGAATGCTACCATTATAATCCACTAAAACAACCTCAACCTGAAATCTTGGGGAAGGCAGTTTCCTCTGCACATTAGGAAAAAAAACATTGAAATAAAGCACCCAGAAAGCTTAAAGAAAATTCCATAATTTTCCCGCGAATGATATGTTCTAGTTACCTTTTCAAACCCATCAAGATCATTAGTGTTGAGAACTTTGCGGTTTTCCGTCATAGTTGTGTTTAGCCAACTGTGAAAATTTGGAGAAAAAAGGGATAAGTTAATATTAAGCACAGGAGGTTAATCTTTTATCAGAGAAGATGGTAGATGGCAAACCAGTAGAAATCTCCTTGGCGATCATGGAAGTGGATCTTGAAGTCCCCCACCAACTCTGTTAAACCAGGTTCCCCAGGCAAAGCAAATACCATTACCCCCTTCTTTGGTGCACTGAACCAAAAATCTTCTGGCTGCAAAAAATAAATG
Organism: Begonia peltatifolia; assembly: GCA_022433055.1. Classification (NCBI taxonomy): domain Eukaryota; kingdom Viridiplantae; phylum Streptophyta; class Magnoliopsida; order Cucurbitales; family Begoniaceae; genus Begonia; species Begonia peltatifolia. Next base: position 3,702,287 of record CM039528.1, on the reverse strand, counting down.
TCACTCAAACTGGGAAACAGAGACCATACAACCTAAGAAACTCTACGGGACAAGATTATAAGACTTAGAAAAACTGTTATCAATACCCATATCACCAAGTAATCAAACACACTTACAGAGAGATCTTTGGTTCTTGGATGTTTTTTGGATGAAAAAAGAACACCTGAACATCATAAGATTATCAGACAAAGTTTGATTAGTCACCTGTTACTACGTATCGCCAATTCTAAAGATGAGCTGAGCAAAAACTCTCAAAATTATAAAAAAATAATCTAAACCGACGAGCAAACTTAGTCCTTTTATATTTTGCATTTCCGTGGTTGTATGCTAAAACAAAGACATGCTAATTACACAGTAATAATGTTTTTTTGAATAGAAAGCTCATGAACATCCAGAACAGAACATTTGAATTGATATTATTCAAATGTGCCACGATTTAATAAGATACCACCATATTGAAAGACATTGAAACTAATTAAAGGATAGCATCAAATTTCGATGGTAACTTTTCACACACCCTAATGAGCCTGAAGTACAAGTCATATTCAATGAGCAGCCCATGGATTCCTTTATTTTCTTTTACAGATAAATAAAAAGGAAAATATTGGGCTGAGTAAAAAACATAGTTCAAAATTCTGAACATGTCCATAATAAAACTGCTAAGAAGAAAAACAAGACAGCAGAATTAGTAGATTGATTTAATTCTGATCATCTGAGGGTTCAGTCTTTAGAAAAAAAACATAACACACCATTATGATCAGACACAGTGATAGAGGGCCTGATCCAATAAGGACATCTATGAAGCCGAAATCCCCTAAGCATGCACCTGCATCAGTGATGTTAAACATAAAAGGCGCTCTTACAAACATTCAAAAAAAGGAATAGGAATCTCTCCTTGGCATCATTTCCTCCTTGACATTGGTAACATTTTTTATCTCAGCCTCTAATTTTCTTTTTCAATTCTAATCTATAGGTTTGCACTTTGCAACTTCATTACAATGGGCTTTTAATCTTACACCTTGATCACTTTGGTTTTAGTCAAGTACCCCACATGCGCCATATTAATTTCATAGTAAAACTCAAAAATAACAAAGAAACACTCTTCTTCTCTTCTTTATCTCTCTTTAGTTTCATGGTATTCAAGCTTTTACTTCTTAAAAACCCTACTTGATAAATGGTGAAAATAGAGATTTCTCCGCTCTCTACATGGTCTCAGATACATTTTATATAAATATGTAAATATTTGGGATTTTATTTGCTTAGGATCTAAAAAATTGGTCAAACGGGTATACCAATGCCAAATTTACTAACTCGATCTAGGAAAAAAGTGAATGCGATGATACACATAGATTCAAGAAAAAACTATAATTTATTTTTCCCCCTCATCCTCTAACCCCAAGCACGGATATTAAAAGTTTATTTCTCTAGTTTTTCTAAGACAATAAGCAGCATAAGCGGTTGTTTGTCGTTTTTCTTTCCTATTTTTCTGTTCATCCTTAAATTGAATTTAAGCAAATTTCCTAGACAGAAAGGAAGCAGGCGACGGGAGAGAATGGAAGAACGATTGAAGAGTAACATAACAAATTTTAATTTGTCTAATTAAGTTTTTTTTTTTTTTAAATGAAGTGACATATTTCTAGCCACTTCAAATGAAATCTAACAATGAATGCCTCAGATTAAAAGTTACTTTAATGACTTGACTAAATAATGATGGTTAGATTTTAGAAAAGGCAAATGAGCTGAGGGGATAAAATGTCAAGAATGATGAGGAGATAATGAGAAGGAGAGCCTGCTCTTCCAGATACAAAAAGTGGATTAAATTAAAAGTAAAGCACAAAGCCCATGACAATTACACAAGCAAGCTCAAAGCTCAAACCAAACACTACAGCAAGAAGTTTACCTACGGCCAGGAGGATTTTCGCCATTGAAGTATGTTAAGATACGCTCGAAATATTTGACATATCTCTAGAAACACCAAAGAAAATAATATTAACAAACAACAAACAATTTGAACCACGCTAGTTTTCTCCCAAAAAAAAAAACATAAAAGTTTCTTTGAATATCATATAAAACAATCTTACAATCTGACTTGGTAGAATAAGGCCCCTGCCATCAAAGCACCTTTTTTGGTTGTAGTAGTCAATGGACTCCTCGGCAGTTGGAAAAAACTGGAAGAGACAAAAAATGACAAATTTAAGATTAACCACACGCCAATATTAATGAGTTCACTCATGAAATCAGAAGTGGTTTCCTACCTTCAGGTATAAAAGAAGACTAGATATCATCAACCCTGTCCTAGCCATTCCTGCTTTGCAGTGCACAACCACTACATTTTCAATATCTTCTTTCAGCCATGAGTAAGCACTTTGACAAAATGATATTATCAGTCGAGTTGGGGGACAATTATGATCATCAAAAGGAAAACTAGCCACCTGAAAAAATCAACAATATTCATGGATCGGATATGAGATATTTAGACACAAATTATATGACAGGTTCGTAGCATAAGCACACCTTAACTAGCAAGTGGGTACATGAGAGACCATGGAGTAATACGAACAGAAAAGATATTATAGTCAGCTCCACTAAGAACTAGTCATGGACCAAAGAATGTATTGCTTTTGACAAATGTACAAGTCTCTAAAAGTAGCACGCGAGAAGCATCTAAATTAAAACTATCAAGCAAAGAGTCAATAATTTACTCGCAAAAAATCAATCTCGTAATAAAATTTCCTTATGTCTAGACATCAACTATTCTTTGCTTTATATAATCTATTATAATCTGAGTCAGCTTACTGATAGACCTTCGATTAAATTTACTAACATTAGAAGAAAAGAAATAAAAAAATAATAATAAATGTAATAATTGAGATAGTTTAGTAATAATTATAGCGGGAAGAAAGGGTGTTATTACTTAATTGGGTTGAAAGGGTGTCATTTTAGTTATGGATTTTAAAATTCTCAAATGATAATTATTTAAAAAGAAAATTATAGTATAGACGATAATCAAAAGTATTTTTTGAAGGTGAATTTTACGACAAAAGAATTAGCAAACCTCTCGAATATATGTGTTATTATTGTAATTTCGTTTTCCAGTTAAATCATTCTTGTTTTGTTTTAATTTCTTTGAGTTCCTATCAAATTAGTGTCGGAGCAATACGATGGCAGGAAATTTTGGTGAAATTTATTGTGAATTTAGCTGATTCGAAATGTGTTGCAAAGACTACCAACGATCGAAGAGAAGCTGAAATTTGTCTTGTACAAGTTAGATTGGCTACCACTTCAAAAAGTCAAATCCATTTCCGTGGGTAAATCAAATGGCAGATGCAGCAACGAATATAGCATCGAGAGGGGATTTAGTGGCACAAGCGCGATCATCTAAACTCATCAGAAAAAAAAAAAAAAAAAAAGCCAACATTAGCACCTCTTCTTGAACAGCCACTATAAACCATCGATGACCAATAAAAAGGAGAGAATCGATATAACTATGAGGTAGAGATGACAAATAAGCAGGCTGGCTCGCCAACTCGCTCGGCTAGCTCGGTACTGTAGCAGGCTGGTCACGTCTAATATAACTTTGGCTCACGAGCCAACTCGGGTTGAATTTTTTTTTTTTTTTCTCCCTCAGTAAGCTCGACTAGTTGAGCCCGTTAAGATCAACTCGTTTAACTCATTAAACTTGGTGATCCATACTTTTTTAAGGTTGTCTCAGCTTGGCTAGCTCGTTTTTCATCTTAATTGTAAATTTTTAACAATTAAATAGACGTCAACCTAATTCATACGTGTATAATTTGTAACGATGCAACTGTTAAATATGTGTGTGATATTTTTTATTAGATCATCTCAAATAATTCTTTTGTTAAATACATGTTATTTTATATATTAATAAAATAATTTTATTAATTAAACAATTAAGAATTATATTTTGACAATATAATGATAAATAATTATTACAATTTTAATAATTAATTTTTTTAAAAATATACATTACATTTATATAAATTGAAAATATTTAAGTACATTTGGTTCGTTAAGTTTGGCTCTTTAAGACTCATTTAGCCAGCTTGGCTCGGTTTATTTAACTTTTGTTTGAGTTGAAATTTTTTTTGAGCGAGTTCGTTAAGCTCAGCTTGTTGAAATCGTTAGACACGACTCGTTTAGCTCATTAAGCTCGGTAAGCTAGAATTTTTCAAGTTCGACTCAACCGGCTTGTTTGTCATCTCCACATTGAGGGTAATGTGAGGAAGCCCAACATGTCAAGAATCAATCTATCAAATCTCGATAGCAAGATGCCGAAAAACTCGACGAAGAATCATCGTTGCAGGTCTGCAATCTAGGTTTCTTCCTTTGTTGGTGTTTGTGTTGAATGTGTGCAGGAATAGCGGCTACAACAAGTATTAGGGTTGAAATATTTTCTCAAACTCATGGGCTGAACCTAGCAGTTGGCCAAAGAGTTAAATAAATATGTAATCATATGCTAGGCCATTATTCTTTTCCAACCCAAACTGCATCCAAATTCTGATAGCCAAAACCAGTATAACTCCACTCACCAAGCTTACTTATTATCAACCCAATTTCTTGTAGCAATGTTACAAAATATAATTGACAACACCACTCCTGGTCGCAAACACTCTTTTAAGCAAAACTCAGTCCAACGATGCAACAAACTATTCGAACATTTAACTAGCAATGAGCTTAAGAGATAAAGAGAGAAGAGTACAAGATCATGCACCTTGAGGACAAGGTGCATTTTGGGCAGCGGCTAATGGTAGGCCTCCGATTAAATTAACTTACTCGGAAGAAAAGAAATAGAAAAATAGGTAATGAATGTAATAATGAGGATAGTTTAGTAATGATTATAGTGGGAGAAAGTATCATTATAGTTTATGGGATGAACCAATACCCTTTTAACTGTGGCTTTTAAAATTCTTTAGATGATAATTATTTTAAAAAAAGATTGTAGCATAGACGATCATCAAAAGTATCTTCCGAAAGTAAGTTTTTTGAGTAGAGACCTAGCATACTTCTAAAATTTTGTGCTATCATTAAAATTTCATTTTCCAATTATATCAATTTCCTATCACTTCCCTACACTTCATTAATCTTATTAGACTCATGCAATGTGCTCTCAAACTTTCATAATTGCACAAGGGTCTGATTAGTAACTTTACAACCAATAACATAGTTTTAGACTCATGCAATGTGCTCTCAAACTTTCATAATTGCACAAGGGTCTGATTAGTAACTTTACAACCAATAACATAGTTTTAAGAATTTACGACCTGAGAATACGGACCCGAGCATTGAAATTAAGTATTCGTTTCAGGCCAAAGATGAAATTACAAGACATAAAAGGCCAAAAGCAGCCTCAAGGCTTCCCTCACAAATGTGGCAAGGTGCAAGCTTGAAGGAAGATCAACAAATAAACACTTCAAATGCCAAGGGCAGTTATGAGTTATCAAACTAAGTCGAAAGAAATAGCATATATCAACATCAATTAGTAATTATTTGACACACAAACCCCAAAAAAATTATGGCAACTAAATTATGCTTGAAAGCAAACAAGCAATTTTTTTCTCCCTTGAGTTTGTGGAAAATTACATACCTTCCCTTCAAATAATGAAGCATCGTACAGCCTTTCAGAACAAAGATTGTACACTTTGTATTTGTCCTACATAAGAGAAGGGGCCATTAGATAATAAAAAATGACTTTACCACACTCATAGAACAAACACCAAAAACAATATAATAGAAACAAGAAGAAGAATCAGATGCAAGCATGCTTTTTATGAAAAAACTTCATGCATGAGACAACAGAAGCATGAATGATTGCTCCGAAGAAAGATTTTGTAGCTCCGATCAATATTTCATTGCTCATTTTATCAAGTACAAAGTAGAACGGTTGAGATTACATCTATCTAAAAGAGAGGACAAGTATTGTTGCTCACAGTGAGAAAGCCGGATGAAAAACATCAATAAATAGGTTTTTTAAGAAAACATGAATATTCACTGACAGGTTAATTTCATAACCAAGATCAGTAGCCAATACAGAGAATTGAATTTAAAAATACCAATTAAAAGACAAATTAGACCATTAGCATGAATCAGTACCTTGTGATGAGTTTCAAAGAACTTTATAACTTCTTCCATGTGATTCCGGTAGAAACCCTACATCACACATAATAATAATTTAAGTATTGATCATAAGAATGGAAATTAAAGATGATACGATGATAAAAAGAGATAAAACCTACGAGAAAAAGACTTGTTTACCTCAACATATCCAAAAAACCCAGAACTCATATCACCAGCCGGAAATCCCATAGCAATTATGTTCTCTGTTATGTATGTCATATCCAAGTCAAATCCGCCTTCCTAGAAAGTGTATATTCAGAATTAGTACGGGAACAAGATATACATAAATTACACTATTGTTTTAGAGAAACAATTTACTGAAAACTATATGTTTTCAAAAATTAAAATACAGTAGTGAAATATACTGCTTTCATTAAAAACACTCATTTCAAACGTAAGATCCATGCAGTAAATATGTTTCATGATTCAGGTATACTTTTGCCAACAAAGTATGATCTTAATATGCAAGTGCAATTTTTCATGTTACAAACTGCTTCAAATGCAACTAATTAAGTTAAGTACTAATGTTGAGAGATGCAATCACTCACTATCACTAGCACAAGCAAGACAAATACAAGACGGATGCATTTGCATGAGTATGAAAAATGCAGAAACACAACTTGAAGTAAATGCCACATTTCCGATGGTAAATGTGGCATTCCCAATTTTGGCTTAATTCTAAAGAATGGCCTTATGACCATATCAGAGATGCATATGGTCAAACATATATGAGTCTATTCAACTCCCAAACAAATTTGAATAGAGCCCTAAAGCACACCAACAAATTCACAAGGCAGTGAATCCATATTCCTTTAACTATGACATAATAATAAAAATATCCAAGAAAAGTAGAAGAAATCGACTGCAATGCTATAACTTGTTAGCTTGATTTGAAAAGAAAACAATCTCAGCCCTATCACATTAAAAAACTAATGATCAAGACAAGATAAACCTGGTATCTTCGTTTATTTTGAGAGACAGCATGCCTAGCTTTGGCCTGTACAGCCTTCACAGCACTTCTAGAAGACTCAACAAAACCTTTTGTGAGTGATCCAAATAAACCAGGTTCTGGAACTTTTGACGTTTTGTCAGAGGCATCTGGAGAAGGATCTTTTGGGGACAATTGCAAACCAATGCCACTGGTGAAACGTGAAAAACTGGACTTTCCTGCGTTTGCATTAGGTGAGCCATCCTGTGTTCCAACGAAAGGCTGTGAAATCTTCAAATTTTTTGCCCAAGAAGATATGCTGGTAGGAGATAGCCCAGATGGCAAGTCACGTTTCAAATTCTCAGATTCAGCTGTAACAGCAGCAGTATGCTGTGCTTCAGATGGTATGACACCAGAGGTGTTAGCCTGAGACGATTCTGAATTATCTTCTGTTTTTGTGTCCATTATATAACCTCAGGGTTCCACTAAACTGTGATGTATTTTTTAATAAAAGCTGATGGAAGACTCAAGAAAGGTATGCATGTGATGCCACTTCAACAAAGTTCAGAACTGGCTCTGCAGTACATGTAAAACATTCATATTAAGGAAACAAAATAAGAGGTGCTTATCTTTTCTAGACCAGCTACTTTAAAATCCCGATAGATATTACGAAATAGCAAGAGGTTTTTTCAAAGGATACCAAATCACGGTGCATTAAAAAACTAATACACATACAGACGTATATATACAAATAAAATTAAAATTTAATATAAAAAAAAAAAGGTTACGTTGAGTGCTTTTTCTGGAAAAAAAAATAAAGGGTTAGAAAAGAACAAATCAGACCTTGATTTCAATTTTGGGGAGAGAAAAGCAACAGTAGCAGTTTATCCACTTCAAATTATCAGATGCATAACTAAGAGTGGATAACTTCCCATAGTATGTTAAATTTTCATTGATACCTAATATTGGAAGTATAAAATTTGCTTCTACGTTCTCCCCAGCTACAAAAACCTATTCGATGTCCAATTAAGTAACCAGATTGGAACATCATTGCCCCATGCATAGTATCATTTGCTAAATGAAATGCAAGCTCGAAATATTTCACAACGATTTCAAATTATTATGAAATAAACTGACAAGAAAGACTTCAAAAAACATAAAAGGAGGGCAATGGAGGCAGAATCACCCAAATGATGGTCGATAAACAAAAATTACAAGGTTGCACTGATGCAAAGTGCCCGTACCACCATAGATTCACACATTTTAGCCGCGAAAATTGAAAATGAAAAGGGCTTCCGATCTTGCATCCGGATAAACAATCTTACCAAGATTGAAATCACTGTATCCGACAAATCACAGAAGGATTGGCTTTAGAAAAGAACAGATACATGCGCAGAATCAACCAAATGAACCGGAGCTAACTAGGGTTCAAAAGAGAGAGCGAGAGCGAGAAATCCAGTTCTCCAGATCAAGGAGCTCAGCGCCCCCCGGGGGTGAAACGGTCCATTAACATGGATGCTTCTTTAGTCAACGCATCAGACGGTCAGGTAGGGGCTGATCTTGAATTCTATTAAAACAAAATTGATGCAATCGCCTGGGGATCACCGTAGATGATACGTGCTTAACAAATGTGTCTACCGGGACCGTCTTCTATCTAACCTAACGGATTCAGGAGGGGATCTTTTTCAACCTTTTGTTTAGTTTTCAATTTGTATGTCCTTTTTCTCGTCTATCAACTTCAATTAACATTAACCTCTATTTTATTTTTATTTAAATAAGCAATTAATCAGTATAATTAATAATTTATTTTAATTATATATAATTTATCATATTAATTAATATTTGATATTCTAGAATGTAAAATTTAAATACTAAAATTACAACGTTATTTTTTTTTAAAATAATTTGTTGAGTAAAAAAAATAGGAAGATATTTCATAAATTTACGTTGTTTAAGTAGTTTTATAAAGTAGAATATTCTATGCATCAAATAATGTGTACGTTAAATTTATTGTGTACGGTGAAAATGATGATTAAAAGATTAAAATTTTTCGAATAAATAAAATTATATATATATATTTGTTAGAATAAATTGTTCACGGGGAACAATGATTGCAGAGTTTGTCTCATTGTTTCTCCCTCCTTTAGCGTCCTGTTTTTCTCTGGTATTTTCTGTCTTCTTCCTCTCTTCGCGTCCACTGGGTTGTGCGATTCTTTGTTTCCGTTGTTCTGGTTGGTCTCGTCTTCTCCTTTCGCGTTTTGTATTCTTCTTCTCTGGTATTTTCTCTCTTCTTCTTCTTTTCGCATCGCTAGGGTTTGTGATTCCTTCTTTGCGTTGTTCTGGTTGCTGCCGTCTTCTCCTTTTACGTTTTGTTTACTTCTTCTGGGGCATTTTCTCTCTTTGCATCTGCTAGGGTGTGCGATTTCTTGTTTGTGATGTTCTATTTGCTGTCATTTTTCAGTTTTTCTGTTCTGTTCTTCCACCCTTCCACTGTTTTTTCTTACTTTCATTGGCTTTTTCTGATCTTTTGTACTTTGCAGATGGTTCTTGGTGTACTTTCTTCTTGCTCTGCTCTTTCTCTCGATATATGGTTTATTTCCTTTTTTTCTCTCGGTATGTGGTTTTTGACTTCTATTTTCTATTCAGTGGCATTTGTTGTAGTCATGTATGGTGTTTTTGGTTTATTACTTTTATTTTCTGTTCTTTGGGTTTTTTTTACTTCTATTTTCTATTCAGTGGCATTTGTTGTATTCATGTATGGTTTATTCCTTTTATTTTCTGTTCTTTGGAATTTTACTTCTATTTTCTATTCTGTGACATTTGTTGTATTTGTGTTTGCCGTATCGACTGGTGTAGTTGGTCAAATGATAGACTTCTTTATGACCCAGATGTTGTATTGACTGATGTATGTATCACATGATAGACTTAGCGATAGAAATGTTCATCTTTGTGTTTGTTGTATCGACTAATGTAGTTGATTAAATTATAGACTTTTTCGTGACCCAGAATGTTATAATGTCTGATGTATTTGGTCGCATGATAAACTTATGCGATAGAAATGTTCATCTTTGTGTTTGCTGTATTGACTGATGTAGTTGATCAAATGACAGACTTCTTCGTAATTCAGAATGATGTATCCACTAATTTATTTGGTCACATGATGGACTTATGTGGTAGAAATGTAAGTCTTTGGATTGTCGAATGAGAAATCCAAGACTTTAGCTAGCAATATGGTCAAAGAGAGTTTGATTATTTCATATGTCGTTTCTTTGTTGTCGTCGAAAGAATGCCACACACAGTATGTTTCTGTCATGCTTGGTGTCGTTCTTCAGATTTTTTGTTTTGTTCTTTCTCCCTTGCACTATTTTCTCTTACTTTCGTTGACTTTTTTGTTATGCTCTACTTTCCAGGTGGTCCTAGCTGTCGTTTCTTCTCCTCCTGCTCTCTCTTAGTATATGGTTTATTTCTCTTCTTTTCAATTACGTGCTTTTGATTCCTGTTTTAATTCTTACCATTTTTTTCATTGATCTTCTGCTGCTCTTCTTGTTTTTTCGCATGTCGTTGATTTTCTTTCTCTTCTGTTCTGTTCACTATTTTGTGTTTTGCTATTGAGAAGTACGATTGCTTCTTTACTGGTGGTTCTTCATTTTGTTTCTGCCTGTGTTGTTCTTCCTGTCGGTAGGTCGTTTGTTTCTCATCTTTTTCGTCCTCTGGTCTTTGACTTCTGTTTTGCTTCTTTCGATTTCTTCACTACACTTCCGTTGGTGTTCATGTTGTGCAATTGTTGTTTCATGTCTTGCTAATGTATTTTGCTTCTAATGGTCGGTCTCATGTGCATTTTTCATCATATGGTTGGTCTCCTTTGTCTGTTTCTTTATGCCTTTTTGCTTCACTTGGTTGATCTCTTTCTTCTATATCGTTGTGTCTTTATGAAATTATAGTCTTGTAATTAACATAAGTTATTTTTATCTTGTTCTTCACAGAATAAATTTACTTCCTCTCAATCTCGTTCTCTTCTAAAATAACGATCTACCTTTTCATATTGTTGTTCAGCTTTTTTATTGGGTTCGCTACATTGATAGAACTGTATGAATTTGTCCTTTAATAGTCTTTCCAAAAAAAAATCATTTTCCTAGCATACCGATGAAACAAATTGCGGGCACATTTCTTAAAATGAATGAAGTCTGGACCGTTGAGATTCATGTCATGCATAAATCTTTGCAAAAAATTGGCCGTTTTAGCCAGACAAAATTTCAAAAACTTCTTCTCATTGATTCTGCACTAATTTTTTCATCCGACCTTTTCTTGTTCATGGTTTGACTTTGTCCCCAAATATCCCTAATCTTTTTTTTTTTAATAGGGAACTCGAGTTCATTCTTCTTTGTTCTCTTTGAATATCGATCATTTCTAGAATACTATACAACTTGGAAAGAATTACTATATCTCAAACGTTTTGGCCACTGAAAGTAAGATAGAGTTTCGACTTGGAGATCACTCTCATGAATGGGTGATCAATACATGTACAATTGTCAAAGATGTACCTATTTTGGAGATTGGGTTTTTTCCAGAAATATTTGCATTCACTTCTTTCGATGAAATCGATCCCATGTTGGAACACGGCATTTGGTTAGTAAGGACAATTTTCTAATTCATCTTTCTCGTTCACTATTTCATTCTTCTTTCTTTTTCCTTACTAATGTTACTTTTGTTTACCTTTTAATGTAATTAGATGCAGCGGTTGCAATGTTCTTAGTGAAAAAGATCAATATAAGGGTTACCTGTTGCAAGTTAGGGAAATCTTGCTTGTAATTCAAAGTATTTCTCTCTTCTTACCCTTTCACAACCTTTCACCTTTTTATCTTATAGTCTGTCTTTTGTTAGACTTTCTATAAGAAGTCAATTTGTGTCGAATGAGTGTCAAACAATTTCTTCAATAATTGAGAAGGAGACGGTCATCATAGTTACATACTGAACTGTTTCGGCATTTCATGGTATTTTATTTGCAAGTCTACCAATTTTCTTATATTTTTACAATATTATATCTATACTTTTATTGTACAGGAGTGTCAACTCTAAGTTTGAAGGGTCAACGACAATCTTTTGTGCGTCGAAGAATTTGACGCTCTTGGAGAGTACTTCCTATTCTCAATAAGAAACCAATCATACATGGCCAATAGTCAAGAAATTGAGAGATTGAATTTTACTGTACATGATGAAGTTCAGTACCATCACAACGTCACCTCAATATGTACCGAACCTCACCTGTAAAATCTCTTTTATTTTAATCACGATATTAAGCAACTACATAAAAAAGAGACATTTACAGACCTCTGCTAAAAAAAAAAAAAGGCCAAAATGGTCTCCTCTCATGAACCAAACATCATTTGACGAAATGCAATGCAGAAAAAAGAAAAAATTGAATACCTCAGCAAAGAAATCCGAAGCAGTAAATCAGAGGAGAGAAATAAAAAGTCACGTGACAAAAGAAAAGAGAAATGAACAACATACGCAGCAGCGGAAGAGCAATGCAAATAAGAAACGACGCCAAGAAGAGTAGTAGTGCAAAGAAGAAATTAAAATTCCTGGTACAAAAGGAAAAGCCGGGGTAGATACTGTAAATAAATTTTTTCACATTGATTTTTTTTAACCATTTGAAGAAAATATAGGTATCATCCATTTTAAGGATGGTATTACTTATTTACCCTTTAACATGATCATATTTATTAAATTTATTCTGTTTAAAAAATTAAAAATTTTCGAATAAATAAAACTTCACCAATTGAAATTATATATATAAATTATTTTTATTAAGTTAATAATAACATTTTTTAATTTTGATTTAATATGTATTTTAATTTTGAAAATTTGATCTCCAACTTTTTGACTGTTAACAAAATATGACCTTCTAATTCATCATATTCAATAACCCATCCAACGTTGTAAGGAAAATAAAACTATTTTCAGTTATATACATTTTAACTTAATTTAGAGTTGAGCAAATCAGGCTTTGTTTCAGACTCTGTTTTGAGAATTGTCATTTACAGAAATCGCCGTGAAAGCCATGTACCAAATCCATGGCGACAGCATCGTACGTGAGCTACTCTATTTTCCCAAAATTCAGGGGCGACCCTGTACGTCTAGCCGGAAGCCGCTTCAACATCTTCACTCCTAGAGGATTTTGTTTGCTCATCAGGCATGTTTCGGCTTCCAGATCGCAGATCGGATACTCCTGAGGACAGCAACTGTAATCGTCATCGCAGCAAGTGGCCGACTCGAGAGGGCAACATCCCCATCCAAAGCAGTAACTTCCATACTGATAAATACAGCAGCATGTGCTTGCCTCTGGGCATGAGTTATACTCATCGCACATTGTCGGGGGCCTCTCAGGCGACGGCGGCGATGGGCTTGGCCTTGGCGGGTTTAGTCCCTTCTTGATGGGATACGAAGGCTCTATCGCAATACCGCATTTGCCCGTCGTTTTGCCCCCCAAGTTCCGCTCTAATCTGATGTATCCACTTTCGCCCCAATCGGGTCCCCACGAGTTCCTCACCGTCCAGTAATCCACGCCGTTTTCTCTACCGTATCCGACTGCCACCACGCCGTGATCCAGATCTGTGCCGCATCGACCTGTGAAGACGCCCTGAGTGGCAAAAGAGTCGCTGTTAGTGCAAATAACTTATTTTACTTGCCGAAAATGGTAGTTTATTGCGAAAGGCCATTACCGATTGGTAAAGTTGGAAAGCCCTGCCGCCGGCTTCGATAGCGACGCTGACTGGTTGGTTTGACACCGCCTTCTTCAATGCTTTCTCGTCATTCTCTGGAACATCCTCGTATCCATCAATCGTCACGACTTTGGCGTTTTTCTGATGGAAAAGCATTAATTTTTAGTAAACAAATGAGATTCTCGGTGTGCGAAGAAAGACTTGAGAAACTAATTTTGGACAAACCCGATTCTGGTCACAGCGGCCGTCACGAGCATTGTAAGGATAGTTCTCTTCAGAATCAATGCCACCATTGCTCATGATGAATTCAAATGCATAATCCATCAGTCCTCCATTGCAGCCCTGGTTGTATGATCTGTCACAGTCCACAAGTTCTTGTTCTGATAAAGAGATATAATCGCCGGTGACAATTTTGTTTATCCCTTCCACGGCGGCGATTGTCGAGAACGCCCAGCAACTCCCTTCATTCGAAACCATTTTAATTATGTCAAATTTTTGTTTTTTATTTTTCGAATGCCCCAAGAAAACAAACCAACGAGCCACAAAAAACAAAATTCCGAGTCAAGTCGAAAAAACAAAGTTACTCTTAAGAAGGTTTCTTCCACCAAATTGATAATACAAGGCTTGAACCCTTAATACATCCTCATGCGATTTTCTATACACCAAAGAAACAATTATGTCCCTCTAACTTAAATTTCGAAGACAATTGTCTAATCTAAATGAAATTAAGCTACTGTTTGAAAGGGAAAAAGGGTAAAGATTCACATTATGTAACCATTTTCTACGTATTCAAATCTCAAAAGGGTAATGCTACAATTCCATCAACTGTCAAAGAAGATTGCCACAAACTCAAAGTTAGGATTTTTTTACAATATTTGGGGAAAATCGATGAAACGAACAACGACGTTGACAGAGGTCAATGTCTCCGTGACCAAAGAGCTTGAAGAAAGAAAAAAAATTCTTTTCCCACTCAATAATTTAGTATCATAGACAACGACACAATAAACAAAGAAAAAAAAAACTCACCACACTGGCCTTGATCCTTGACAGCCCCAACAGCACCTTTCTCTCTCCAGTCAACGGAATCCGGCAACTGCTCGCCATCCCGATACACATATCTATCGTTCGCCACCCGAGAAGGCCGAGCTTTCCGACCGATTTTGGATCCCAAGAACATGGCCCGATACTCCTCGTTCGCAAGATCAGCAAATCGGGTCAGCCCGACGCGGTAAGTCCGGCTCTCTCGGTTATGCTCATCAATGAACCTCAGATTATCCTTGAAGATCTGAAATCTCTTATCCTTTTCACCCAGAGAGTTGTAGACTTTTCCGTGCTTGATTAGCCAAGACTCATAAATTCTCATAACCTCCTTATCTGTCCGATCAAGCGCGCCCATGTGGTGCTTCGAATCATAGTCGATTATGGAGAAGTCAGCCGAACCAAAAGCGGCAGAAAAGGCCGAAAAAAAGATTAAAAAAACAAGAAAAGCGGGAAAGGAAGAGGAAGCCATGGCTGAGGAGATTGATTGAAGAAGAAGAAAAGGGGAGAGGGATGAGTAAATAGAGGGAGGTGGTAGGTGGCAGAGAGAGAAAAGAAGAAGATGGGTTGGAAAGGCTATAAAAGTGGAGTAAAGGAGGAATCTGGATCATCATCATCCCTCGGATTCTTCAATTTCAATTGGAAGATGACGCTGTCCCTACGGTGGGGACCACATTGTTACCATAAATTAATAATTATTCCTTAAAATTAAATAGCTTTAAATGGAATTCATTATTATTATTTTGGTAAATTGCACTGCATTTTGATTTTAAAATTGGTTTTGGATTACTTCGCCATATCAGCTTACTAATAAATACGGTTAGATTTATCTCCTAAATCATACCTACAATCTTGTTCTTGGTTTTTTTTGTAGGATAATTATCATTTTAAACATTGCACTTAGGGATCAACATAGTTAACCCGCTAACGGATAGGCCGGATAAAAATTTCAATCCTTGGGCCAAACCCCGACATCATTTTACGAGGGTGGGCATATATGCAGGCTTTGTCCAATGGATCGATCGACGAGTCTAAGATGAAATGAATGAGAATCAATTTTATTAAAAAATCTTAGTGCTATGCATTTTTATAAAATGTCGTGGCGTCTCTTGTTTAATCAAGTGTTGGAGTCTTTTCAACACCTAGTAACATCCACTTTGGACTAGTTTATGAAGCACGACTGAGGCATTCTTGACACCAAAGCCTCGAGAACTAACCAATTGATATTTTTTATGAAAATATATATTTTTTCATGTATAAATAATGACTAAGGTAATAGATGTAAACACAAAAATCTCATCTCTCTCAACTATCTCTGCATCTTTCACTCTCACTCTCTCGTTAGTGATAATAAGCTCCAAGTAAGTACCGCTCGCTAAATATTAAGTTGTATTAAATTAGTTTTTATTGTTTTGTTAAATTGAGTTGTTTGATGTAAATTTGTTAATAGAGTTAATCTTAATGGTGTTGAAATTAATATTGTGAAATTTATTGGTTATCCTAATCCTTTTAATTTTAGAGCACGAACACGAACATCATCTACTAATGTTAACGACAAGAATAAGATATTTGGAAAGTTTTCTAAAAAATTAAAGTTACACTTGAAATTGTATTCAAAGAAAACAAAATTAGATGTATATATTCTCGTTCTTTGTTTAAAAGAAAAGGAACTAAACATTTAAAAAGACATAGGTTAATATGTTCGTGGGTATATAATGTCAACCAAAACTTAGAGGTAGACATAATAGAATGTCAGGTCAAATGATACAGTCCTTAGAGAGGACTCGATCCCTCATCCCAAGATGATTCACAACGAAAGATTTTAACACAATTCAAAGTCATATATCAATATAGTGATTACAAGAAGTTATAGTACATTAATAGAACAACAATTCAATAATACTCTAAACACCCAAATCTAGTTAAGTTAATTTCATACTGTCCCAAATAAATATAAGTTATTGCTAGGGAGTAAAGAAACACTCAAAGAGATAGTCATTAAGGTAAGTGATTAACTCAATAGAAAACTTATGTTAAATACAATGCATGAAAAATTTATTCTACCTTTAATCTCCAAACATGATTAGATCACGAATGTTTTTCAAACATCGTTATAAAGAAAACTCATTTTCATGTTTTAAGTAAACATGCTCTACAAGTCACCAATGATGCAACAATCAAAATCTCGTTGTATACATAGACAACTACATTAAGATCATTATTGTACTTTTTATTTTAAAATAATTTCAGTAAAAAAAGATTGTCACACAAAGACCATTCCGACACACTAACACGAAAAATGAGGCGATTTGAAAGTCACAATATAACAGTACATGACCTATTGATTGTTAATAACACAAAAACAAAAAAAAGTGAAATGTAAAATTTTATTAATATAAAATTAATAGTTTTTACAACATCAATATTAGACTATACGAAGCTAAGAAAAGATGAAAAAGTAATTTGTTTAATTTTAAAGAATTAGTAAATTACACTACAAAAGCGGAACTTTCTTTTTTACATAAATAGAAAAACGTGATTTGATCGGCACAATATAAAGAGAACTTAATACTCAATATTCAGGTTTTTCGGCAAGTACGGTGAAAAAGTGAAGTTTTTAAAATAAATATAAAAATTAAAAATAATATTAATATTTTAAGAATTACGTGTGAACATAATAAAAATCAAATGATTTTTGTTTGTTTAACCGCACATTGTGTTGACAAAAAATAGAATTTCTGTAAGCCTATTATTTCTTTTACTATGACTAAATCTCTTCATGTTAGTGGAAATTTTATTTTAGAATAACTTAAAAGTTAGAATATATTAATTAAAATGTATTGTTGACTTTGAATGATATATGTTGTCGAAAGATTTTTGGCTCGTTCGTCATTAGAATTATATTTTCCCGTGCATTATTTCGCATATATTTTTAATTTAGTTGTACAAGATAGTTTGACTTTTATGCGTACGATGAATTTAAATTTAAAAAACAAAAATTTAACTTCTTTTGATATTAGATTCAATGAAATTTATATTTTCTTTTATAAACAAAGTATTTTTCGTGTGTAGAGTTGATATACATTCTTTTAATGTTGCATCTTGTTACGAGGATTTCCTACAATTCTTTTGCAAAGTTCTAAGAGTAAGAATCTGGTACAAACACTTGAGCGCCTACAAGTATTTAAAATTTATATCGTTATTTTGATCATTAATTGATTTTAATTAATGATGAAGATGATAATTTTATATCTTGGCATTGGAGAAAGCACAATAAAAGCATTTTAAGGGCGGTCAATCATGGATCATGACATGCGAATTGTGTCAATGTCGAGAGTTTCATCAGAATTGATCTTTAGTGCAGACAATAGAGTGCTTTCAAAGACGAGAAGTAGATTGACACCGAAGACGGTCGAGACAATTGTATGCTTGAAAGAATAGAAGCTAGCGGATAAGAGGACGTGGGAGAAAGCGAGATGGAAAGAGATTAACAGAGTTTCAAGAGTTGACTCCTCGAAAAGAACGAATTAAATGTTCCTAAAACTTTTAAGATTGTAATTTTTGTACAAATACAAAAATTGTAGTTTCATTTGTATAATGAACAAAATATACGTAATTGACGGTTGGGTAGGAGTCAAACTTAGTCGGAGTCACTCATGTGATACTTTTTTACTGTTTAAATTGATAATTACTGTTTTATCACATCCAAGTCTCTTTCTCCCTCTTGTTTCCGAAAAATACTTGGACAATAAAATGATTTTTATTAAAATTAAAATTGTTAAATATGTGATTTAGTAGCCCAAATCTCACGTCTTCCTCTTCAATCACATTTTTCCAAGACATATTTCTCTCCAGATCTTGGAAAATACCTCATAACCAAATCGACTTCCATTTTCTCTTCTCTTTAATTTTCTTGTCGTGGAAGGTCTTACCTATCATAAGTGCTTCCATTGAGTCGCCAATTATGGCGGAAGATACACGATCTCAGTCAATTCAAAATCAATCCATTGAAGAATGTTGGAGTCGACTCTTTGCTCATGATCAGCGATTCTCGGAAATTAATTCCGTTCCACGGACATTAGTCTGAAGATAACTTACTATGGACGGTCAAGTTCAACAACAGCTTCGAAATTCTGCTCAAACTACGATTGAAGCTTCCAGCAGTCGAGGCGAATAGGCCGACAACTATAATGTTGATCGTTTTCAGGAAATAAGCTCGATTGGAGGTTCCACGTTTTGATGGGGAGGACCCTCACGGTTGGGTTTTTTGACTATGACGACCTGGATGAAACTCAACGATTACAAATCTCTTCTTTTCATTTAGATGGAACTGCGTACAATGATTTTAGTGGATGTATTACAATGGTATGATCACAAATTGAAGATTTTCTTGCAATCCTTGATTAATCGTTTTGGGTCATCAGATTTGCAAGGGGAAATTTTGAAGTTAACGTTGTCCTCGATAGTTCTTGATTTTTAGAACAGATTCGAAGCTTTGATGAACCAAACTGTGGGTGCCAGCCTTCGTTTTTACGAAGTTACTTTGAATCTGGTTTGACAAGTGATATTCGTGGTGAGGTAAGTGCTTTACGTCCTTAATCGTCAGAACAACCCATGAGTTTAGCCAAATTAATGGAAGACAAGTTGAATGATAACGTTTTACTCCAAAATTTCAGTATCATCAACCATATAAAGAAAGTAATTCAGTTCCACCATTGCTGCCTACGCCAAAAAATGCAAGAGAATTCATCTCAATTGAATGTTAAATTTTGAACTATATAGGCGAAATGGTTGTCGCCTAATGAGACGTTGGACAGGAGGGAAAAAAGGCTATAAATACAACTCAAAGTTATTTATTTTATTGTTGGAGGATAGTGAGAATGTGGCTCTTGACAGAACTAATATTGAGAATGAGCTGCCGAGAGATATTATTGAGGCAGCCCAAGAGGCGTTTCCAGCTATAAGCTTACATGCTTTAGCTGGATGACAATTTCCTTGGATTATAAGATTGGGTGGTTCTGTTAAGGGAAGAACAGTGCAGATTTTAATTGATGGGGGATCCACTCACAATTTCATTCAAGATCGACTTCTTCATCAAACAGACTTACAAGTTCAGCCTTCGAAACATTTCAAGGCTCTGGTTATTGTTCTAAACTAGAAATAATGATTCAAGAACACGTTGTTGTTATAAATTTTTTTGTTCTGCCAGTGCACGGTGCTGAGATGGTTTTAGGAGTTCAGTGGTTAGAGCTCTTGAGGCATGTTTTAATTGTTTACAAAGCTCTATCAGTGCAATTCAATTGGAATGATAAGGTAGTCACGCTTAAGGGTGAAGACAATTGTGTCATGCTAATATTCAATTGCATCAGCTGTGGAAGTTGTATAAATTGGGAGAGGTGTCTCAGCTTTTTCAACTGCAATATGTTTCATTAGCACTCAAGACTGTAAGCAGTACGATAGCTTCAGATACAGAGGATTTGATTGAGAAATATGCTTATATATTTCAAGTTACTCTTGGATTACCCCATGAGAGAGATAGCTCATCAGATCAATTTGTTGCCAGCAGCTAAATCGGTAGATGTTGAACCATACCGTTATCCTCATTTTAAAAAAAATGAGATTGAGAACATGGTTGCTAATATGTTACAGTTGGGAATTATTAGACCAAGTGGTAGCCCATTCTTCCACCAGTTTTGCTGGTAAAAATATGAGATGGTATGGGGTGGTTTTGTATAGACTACAAAATTCTTAATAGTTTGACGATTTCAGATAAATTTCCAATTTTGACAGTCGATGAACTTTTGCATGAGCTACATAGAGCTCAAGTTTTCAGCAAAATGAATTTAAGAACGGGTTATCATCATATACAAATATATTCTAATGATGTTTGTAAAATAGAATTCATGAGTTTTTAATGATGTCGTTCAGTTTGACTAATGCTCCAACAACATTTAAGGCAGTAATGAATGCTGCTCTGAAAAAGTTATCACGGAGATTTGTTATCATTTTTTTTACGATATTATGATAAATAGCAGCTCAAGGGAGGAACATTGTTTGCATTTGGAAAAAGTGTTGAGTTGTTTAAGAAAGAACAGTTTGTTTGCTAAATTGAGTTAATGCAGCTTTGGCCAAGCTCCTATTGAGTACCTTGGTCATGTGGTAACTGCAGAAGCAGTGCCTCCTTTTAAAGTGATTGTACGTATTGGTGAGGTGGCATATAGATTACAGCTTCTGGATAATGCTAAAACTCATTCCATGTTTGCTTGCTTAAGTCCTTCAAGGAGGATTCTATCATACATTTTCCTCAGTTGCCCAGTGAAATTGTTGATAATCATCCAGTTATTGCGCCATTGGCTGTGTTGAATAGTAGGAGGCTTCAGGGTGGTGATGTGCTGCAATTTCAAATTTTAGTGCAGTGGTCCGGGCTGCCTTTTGAAGAGACTTGTTGGGAGAATTGAAGAGGCATTCCAATTCCATGTAAAGATTTTCAATCTTGTTTCTTTATGCAATTTTTACTCAGATTATTCTTTTACAGCTCCAAGTCTTTCTCTGTGTTCTTCTACCATCTTTAATTGTTTACTGAATTTTATTTTATTTCATTTTTTAAACAAAAAAATTGAGATTTACTTGAAAACAGATCAAGGGTACAAAGCTTTTACCCAATTCTTCTTGTTTTGCTGAAGAATTTCAGTCCTGCATCTTTACTCCACCTCCCAAGTTTTTTGAAAAAGCTAGAGATGTTAAACGAGCGAGTCGAGCCGAGCCGAGCTGAGAAAGACCCGGCTCACCGAGGCTGCCGAGCCTAATGAGCCGAGCCTAATAAGCCGACCTTAAAAAATTTCTGACCTGAGCTGGCTCGCGAGCCGCAAGTCTAACGAGTCGAGCCGAACCGAACCAGCTCAACGAGCGTAACGAGCTGTTGCGTTGCTGAGCGGTCTGATTCTCAGCAACGGTCTGATAATCGTTGCTCAGAATCGTAACTTCTCATCAACGGTCAGTACCGTTCTTTGACACTTTAGTGTGAGAGTAGAAAAAAAATCGAGGGGAAACAGATTGCTGAACTGAGGGGCAGAAAGTCGACCGAACTGCTAAAAAGAGTACAGTTGACGGAAAGAGTTCAGCGATATGGGCAATCACCGAGCGACGATGGGCGATTTATCGCCTAGCGCTCGGATGATCGATCGCCCAGTGATCAGAGAGATGAGCGATCGATTGACTAGCTCTCCCGACCCCGACGACGATCAAAGATGCTCGAGGGCCCGAGCTTTTGGACGCTGCACTTCCATCGGAAACATCGAAAAGCTCGCCCAGCTTTGCCCATCGTCGCAGGACAATAATCACCCAAAGCTTGAACGATCGATCGCCCAACTATCCCAACCCCGACGACGATCGAAGATGTTCGAGGGCCCGAGCTTCTGAATGCTGCGCTTCCATCGGAGACGTCGGAAATTTGGCTCAGCTTCGTCCATCGTCGGAAAGCTCAGTGCCGAGCTAGGCATGACGGAGCCTGCTCACGAGCAGGCTCGTCATGCTCGCGAGCACGGATTGTCGAGCTCGACTCGACTCGTCTATGTGGTTCGAGTCAAACCTGCTCGCTACAGTACCGAGCCGAGCGGGCGAGCTGGCGAGCCAACCCGCTCATTTAACATCTCTAGAAAAAGCCAAAATATGTTTGTAAATTTAGATACTTCATAACGATTTATGCATTCTTCAGAAACCAAAAATCAAAGCATTTTGACCAATTGCAGATAAAATGGAATAACTTATAGCCATTGCGGTCTAAATCACCGAACGCTACTTAACTAATAAGCTACTTTCCTTCACTAATCAGGTTTTTCAAGCCTTGGTGATCTCAGTTTCTGAAGAAGACGTTCGGTTTAGGAGACCTTTTGCTATATACTTTCTTCTCTCCGTCTCTTAATTTGCTTCCATTAAGAAGATTAAGTATTGACTGACGAAAATTGTCAAGAAAACAAGACACGTCATCTAGAAAACCAGACTGACAACTAAACAACCAGACCATAAAGCAATAATTTTGTCAAACCGACAATATCTTTTGCTTAGTCTCTGTTTTATAGTAAAAAAGCACCCTACTTGAGTCATGGCCATACATCCTCTTAATAAAATCGAGTATTATTTTTTATGCGTAACAATGCATTTTTTTTTTCTTTTGTTGCTCATAAACTTAATAAATAAATACTATATTTAATTCCTTCTTAACAACTTGACGCTTACAAGTAATGCGCATACCAAAAACTAGTACACCTTAAAAGATATTGACTTTTAATTTCTTCTAACAATTAAATAATTCAAAAATCGTGTCAGGCATGTGCGCATCTTATCAAGGTATGAAATTTTAACATGTAATGGCAATCTTATATATTTATGATCATTTGTTACTCCACTATCACTTCTAACTCACAATAAAAAGTTTGAGAATGTTAAATCACATGTAAAACAAAACTTGTAGTCATTATTCAAGCTAAAATAAGGAAATGATCATGTAGTCGATGTTAAACCAAGTTACTCACCATTCTTAAATTCAAAATAAGTAAACTATTTTAGCTACTTTACTATAATTAAATATTTTAATCAAGATATATATATATATAAATAATGCGACTAAAAAGTCATCACCTATCTTTTTTGATAATGGATCATCATTCCCATAATTAATGATAGCAACTTGTGCTTTATCATCGTGTTGATATCGAGATGATAATCGTACTATCCTTTTGTTACAACGATATATAATGATAGACCGATTAAAGAAAGTAGTGTTTTCTATTCCTCGTAGATCAACAACTGTTGTTGTAACAAATCTAATCTGATCAGATAAAATCTTTTTTAAGACAATTTTACTATGAGGTTTGTAATTTGTTATATATAAATAAGAGAGATTAATCAAAGAATGACAAGTTACTGATCGTGAAGAAATACATGATGAGTTGATTTACTACTTTTGGTTTTCGATCTTATAGCAAATTAATTTTTAATATTATAAACTAATAATAATAAAAGTTTATCATATTTGACTTAAGTTCTGCATTGATCGGTTTTGAGGCAGATAAAAGCAACTTATCGGTTAATTCTAAGTCCATTAATTTAGATCTTAATTGATTTTAATTCAAGATGAATTTAATTATTTAAGAAATTTACTAGGCAGCACTGCATGTGCTGCGCACGTGCGCATCATTGAGACCGTAATCAATAATTATGTATTGAAAAGTTGGTTATGTATAAGATTTAACACATGATTTGGAAAGGTGATAACATAGCGAGAAACTTCTACTGACAACAAACTATACAAGATTTATGAAGTATTAATGGCAACGCTACGTATCAATTTGCAGAGCATAAACCTGTCGTCCACTTGTCCAAATTGCATTGCAAGATTGGTTGTTTTGGTAGATGTAGTTGATATGCTACGTATACTATTTTTCTTCCATCATTCACAAGTATGATTTAAAATATAAAAATTATCGATTTTAACTATATACTATATACCCGTATTTTTATGTAGTCTACTCTACTAAAAAAACCCTAAAATAAGCAATAATGTTCCGTGTATTAAAAAATACGGTACATTTTTTTGAAGAACTTAACATTGAATGATAGATCAAAAACCGACTTATTACCATAATTCATCATGATCATGATCATGATCATTCTCTACATAATGAAAAATAATAAAATATATTAGCTAATAAAAAGAGAGGAATTTATCCTAAATCAACACCAGCAAATCATAATAAGAGGCGCATAAAATAAATGTTGGTTATGAATTGATGACCGTACTACAAACTCCGCACATTTACAGCGCACATACAGAGCCTACTCAATAAGAAAAATCAAAGAGGTCAACGTACAGGATATCAATTTATATTTATAGCAGAAGAAGAAGAAAACACAAGGGGGAGAAGAATAACTTGCATTTATTTAATGGAGATTAATGGAAATTTCGCTGTAATGGTGGTTTGAACTAACATCGTACCGCGGTTTGTATCTCAACTTCGACGTATCTTCTGGTAGTTGAATTTCTGAACTATTCATAGTTACTAAGTTATTGCTATTTCTTAGTTGCTACTTGTTCGGTTCTAGGCTACATGTGTGGACTCAAATGATCTATAATGGGTCATGTTTCGTCTTGCGTTCGTGGTTAATATTAGGGTTTCGTGATTTTTCTTATTTATTGATATTTGAATTGCAAAATTTAATTGTACGATTTTCATTAGTGATCGGTCTTCTCTTTCCGTGATTTTTTTCCTTATAGAATTTCCACATAAATTTCGGTGTTCTTTATTTTCTTGTTGTTTTTTTTCTATTTGTCGTTCGGTTTTTCAACCGCTACTGCCTAGTTGGATCAATGACTTCTCTTGATGTTTAAATGAGTTATTCGGGATTGCTGATGATTGCCTGCTTCTAAGATTGGGGGATCTACATAAATGATTTAAATTAATTCAGATATGTAATGTCGTTTTGGCTGCGAGGATTATGAATGCAATTCTACCTGAATTGAACACTAATTCCTTTTGCCGTGACAGTTTATCCAATTTGCCAATTGTTGACTAAAACGTTATTTATATATTTTGATATGAATAATTGTTGTCTTACTTTTTTTTATCGAAGAAATTATCCTTTGACAACTTGTCATTATAATCCAATTTATGGTCTGATTGAAAAAATGGCAAGTTTCCTTCCACGGGCGCTGTTTGTTTTTCTATGATGCATGTAATACTGACGTTGAAAAGGATTTATCATTCTCTTTGTTCATTGTTCTTCTTTGTGCATATATTTTTATTCTCTCATTTAGCTGACTTAACTACTTTGAGTTGCATTTTTCAACTGCTTAGGCTGCTATTGCTTCCATACTTTAGTGTATACTAGCTAAAATACTTTTTTTTTTATATTTTTTTATTGAAACAAGATCATATTTAAGTTCAATAGTATCTTTGATAAAAAAAAATGAGTTCTCCGTTATCATTTAATATTTAGGACTACAATTTTTTATCTTTTTACGTAAGAAAGAGACAATTTCAATTCTATCGTTTAGTCTGTTTCTAAAGATAGTTATACTTACTGATGATCTCTCAATGTTTCAATATCTAAATTATATATGAGCTTTTGCATGACAAAAATTGTGATGATAATTTTTCAATTCATCTTGCCACAAAATTTTTTCCATTAATTATAAATTGGGTGTGAATGATGAACAGAGCGTTTAGATATTCACTCCTGAAGTGAAACGTCAATAGTAAGAAAACTCTTGGAATTCGGAGCAAGATGGTGGAATGATAAGCTATTACAAGTTTTGTAACGGCCCAACCCCTTGACGCATCTCTACTACTGTGGGGTTGGAGGGCCTCGTGCCGACTGTCGTACCTCATAACCTTTTTCTCCTGGCGAAAGAATTTTCGCCATCTCCAATCCTTGAACCCATGCCCTATTAAGCTAAAGCACATGGCCACTTGAGAGTTCAGTGGTACCAGCATTAGGTGGCTATGTGCTTTAGCCTGGTAGGTCATGAATTCAAGTGTTGGAAATAGCAAAAAATTTTTTACTAGGAGAAAAATGTCAGGAGGTACGGTAGTCAGGCACGAGACCCTCCAACCCTACAGTAGCAGAGATGTGTCAAGGGATTGGGCCGTTACAAGTTTTATTTAAGCTAAATACTTGAGTTCATGTATTATGAGATTGGAGAAAAACATGTTAGTGGGCAACTTTTGGTCCTTTTAATATGCAGTTTGCAAGTGTCTGAGTATAACGTGCAATTGTCAAGTGAATTATGTTGTTGCAGCCATCATAAATTGAGAAGGAGATGATCAGCCATCATAAATTGAGAAGGAGATGATTTGAAGGTCTATAACACCTAGTACATTAGAGTTTTCATCATTGTGTGGAATTCTGTGAGGGGAGCGACCTTTTTTTTTTTTAATTTAGCATTACTATTTTTTTTTTGTCTGGGTCCTTTCTGAATGGGTACTTCATTTAGATATTATAACCCATATTTATGTCGTCTGAATAATGAAACTTATGATCCAAGATTAAGAAGGATTGAATGTATGTCTAGATTTCTAAAATCACCAATCAAGTCTAGATATACAATGGAAGAATCTGACAAAAAAATATGGCTTGAAGCTATGAAACTCAAAATGAAATCTATGTATTGCAACTCAGTATGTGATTTTGTAGATTTACCTGAATGGGTAAAATTTATTAGATGTAAATGGATCTACAAGAAGAAACTTACAGTAGACGAAAATGTAAAGATATTCAAAGTTAGATTGGTGATTAAGGGTCATCTCTAAAAGGAAGAGATTGCCTATGAAAAAACCTTCTCACCAATAGCAATGTTTAAGTCTATTCGTATTCAGCTTTCCATAACTGCTCATTATGATTATGAGTTTTGACAGATGGACGTTAAGATGGCTTTTTTGAATGGCTATCTTGAAGAGACTATCTACATGAAGCATCCAGAAGGTTGTTTGCAAATTGCGTAGGTCTATTTAAAGACTCAAGCAAGCATCTAGGTCATGCTATATGAGATTTGATGATGCGATCAAATCTTATGGATTTTTGCAATGTCTTGATTAGTCTTGTGAATACAAGCTCTTCAAAGAGAAGTAAGTGGTTTTTTTAATTTTTTATGTCGATGACATTCTACTTATTGGGAATAATGTAGAATTATTATCTGACATAAAAGTTTTGTTGGCTAAGCAATTCCAAATGAAAGATTTGGGAGAATCGATATGTATTCTTGTGATTAATCTATTTAGAGATCACAAGAATAAATTGTTAGGTTTGTTTCAAGCATTTTATACTGACAAGATACTTGTCAGATATTCGATGCAGAACTCTAAAAAGGGTAATTTACCTTCTTGTCATGGAGTTACTCTTTCTAAGAAGTAATGTCTAGACATTCATAAAAAAGAAGAGGATATAGGATGCTATCCATATGCATAAGCAGTTGGTAACTTGATATATGTTATGTTATAAACAAGACCTGACATTTGCTATGCATTAGGGATAGTTAGTCGTTTTCAGTTTAATATAAAATTAGATCACTGGATAGCAGTCAAGCACATTTTCAAGTATTTTAAGAGAACAAGAAATTATGTGCTTGTATATTCTAGTGGAGGTTTGATTCCTACAAGATATACTGATTCTGATTTTCAAACTAATATAGATGATCAAAAGTCGATATCTGGATCAGTATTTATTCTTGGTGGTGAAGCCATTGTTTGGAGAAGTACCAAACAAGGAAAAGTTTCTGTCTTGACTATGGAAGCTAAGTATATAGGTGCTTCAAAAGCAGATAAAGAGGTTGTATGGTTTCACAAGTTCTTTAGTGATCTAGAAGTTGTTCCATATATGAATAAATCACTTACACTTTATTGTGATAATAGTAGTGCAGTAGCAAATTTTAAAATATCTAGAAGCCACAAAAGATCAAAATATATATAGAGAAAATATTATCTAATAAGAGAAATTGTGCAACATAGAGACGTTGCCGTTTTGAAGATTCCAACCACTGAGAATCTTGTTGATCCCTTCACGAAAATGTTGTTTGCAAAGAGTTTTGATAAACATCTATAAGGATTAGAGATTAGAAATATGTCTCATTTGCTTTAGGGCAAGTGGGAGATTGTTAGGTATAATGTACTCAACAATCAAATGTTATGAACATTTTTTATTGCATGTAATTAATAAATAATTTTTATGTTTACATTATACGATATACTTTATAAATTCAAAGAAAAATCATTGATTATTTGTGCAATTTTAAATTTACATATATGTTGATATATGTGGTATTAAATTAAAAAATAATAATCACATTAATCTATGACTTATATTTGAAGTATAATATCTTCAAATTAATAAAGTTATAAATACAATTCACTTCGTTGAAAACGTATAATTATATCAAAACTATATTAGAGTGATATAAGGTGATTGTATTTTATAAGATTGGACCAAATAAAATTATATTGTTCTTATAATATTCGTTAATATTATAGAAATCTTCAGTTAATGCATGGTTATATATTTTAAAAATTAGTCTGATTATCACGGTGTCAAAAGTTATGGAGAATCCAGCCAAATGACCTGAAAACCAACCAAAAATGGGAAAAAAGCGTCGGGGCATCGGAGGATTACAACACCAAGCTGCTGCTTGAATTGGAATTATGTCGCGACTCAAGGAGAGGTTGATTTGCAGCTTGGTCATCTGAGGTGTAGCTCATAAGGGTCCAAGTCACGGCTCAGACGAGCTAAGGTGCAACTCATGCTATGTTCAAATTTTGATTTTTGGTTTGTTTTATCCCTGAATCAATTTATACCTTGTTTATGGGTTTTAAAAATTATTTTAAGAATTTAGAAAGGTTACTATCGATGATATTATGGCTAGCTACTGATAACTTGTTTAACTTTTCAAATTTGGGGCTTGGATTGTAATAACCGAAAGACGTCATGAGACTTGATATATTTTAAATAAATGGAAAATTTTCATAGTATAAGTTTGGAAGGTATCATAAAATATTGAGTTAAAACATGTTTAGAAATTAAAATTTAAAAAAAATTAAAGTCTTCTATCTTATAGTCCCAACATCAAATAGAAAATATATAGCGGGATTTTAAAACATTTGTAAAAATCTATTTATTCAACACATTCTCCCAACACACATAATTCTCCAAGCACTTTAAAGATTCATCAAAACATGAGATTATGTACTACTTAAACTTTGAATTTCAAAATCATTTACCCAAAAATTTACTTAAACATCATCTGTGGTCAAATCGCCTCACCAAGCACAAAACACCCGCCATAAGCACCATCCACCAACCGAGGTTAAGCATCGTCTTGAGGTTTGACATCCTCACCTTCAAACTTGTCACCTACATCACAAAGTTCAAACTATAAATGTAATGCTTAGTAAGCAATGCATTAATGCAAATGAATGAATGTGCATGCATGATATATAAAACATTTTCTCTTCACGTTACATTTAGTTCACTTGACATGCGTTAAGAGAGATTTACATCGGGAGTAGTGATAACTCTTAAATTAGAGTTATTTTATACTATTTATTATTAATAAATTTTGTAGGATTTAAATGAAATTAAATAGAATGTGGTCAAAATCATAATAATTATTATAAATTATTAAGCATGGAAAGAATTTAAGATATTAATGATTTTTATGCATATATTTCCAATTAAATTAGATTATGAGCATTAATAATTGTTTTTTATCTTTGGCCACAGAATTATGAAAGATTGGATTGCATATTTGAACAACCTAAAAGAGAGGAAGATGAATGGAGAATATCCTAAAAGCATGGAATTGAATTGATGGAAAAACAAGAGAGAGAAGAGGAAGAGAATAATGATGTGGCACTAAACAACAAAAGAAGAGTGATGTGGCGCAAAAAGAATGAAGAGAAAGTGGCTGATGAGAGAATTTAAAAGGCAATAAAAAAAAATTTAACAGGAAAAAAAGAGAATTTTGGAAGAAAAAAGAAGATTATTCTCTCCCTGAA
>CM039528.1:3551077-3671912 GCA_022433055.1 Begonia peltatifolia | reverse complement strand
GAATTTAACTAGGCAATTCGATAGAACCCTAGAAAAATATTTGTTCTTGCTGTTTCGTAGGAAATGCTGTAGTTTTCTGTATCATCAGTAGTAAAATTCACGTAACGAGAAAATCGACCATAACAAGATTTTTATTATCGTAATCATCCTAAATTAGTTTAATTTATTTTTCTAGCATATTTAAGTGATTCTTAATTTTATATTATTCTTTCGTCACGTTATTTGTCTCATTAATTCATCTTTATTTAATATAATTTTATAACGATTAAAATTGATTAAGAATATCCTCGTAGGATCGACTTTTACTTACTATTTATTACTTTGTTAGCGACACGTGCACTTGCGTTAGGTGTAGAAAATCCACTAACAAGTAGGCACATAACATAACACAATAGGGCCACCCAAGTGGATATGCATGACATAACAAGGCCACCAAAGTAGATATACATAAGTCATATTCAACCACGATCCACAACTTAACATTTCATACATTATATATTCTTTAATCAGTTACATAGCGAAAACATGCACTAAAAAAATATTTTCCATGATTTTGCCAAAACATGATGCATGCTACATGACTTGTGCACATGAGGACTTAACATAAACATAACTTTCCTAACAATAGTAAGATGAGGCATATATTTTACTGTAAAAAGGAAAAACTTGACAACTTAACAAACATATCACATAACATCCTCTGCTCATAGCACACATGTCTCAAGCAAACTGCGTTACATTAAGAAGTCCATCAAACACAAACATCCTAGTATCCTTGTAATGTAGAGCCATAAAGGCCGAACACTTAACACCCACTTACCTCGTGTCCTCAGCAAGCTTTTGATCACCTTTACTTCCTTGTTACTAACACCTAAACATGCACATTCAATATACTTAGCATCACATCACAAATTTTAAAGGCAAATTTTCTAAAAAATTCGATATAATCTCCCCATTTTTAAGCATTACCCATCAAATCTAAAATAACAACAAATTCATCAATATCCAATTCAAATAGCTCAAAGATCCAAATGACTTAAATATTACAAAACCAAGCATAGAATCAAACCATTTACATTCTCGGATTTCACCTTACATTTTGGCCAAACTTCAAATATCTATATCTCCTTCAATTCTTAACGAAATTCATAAATGCCAAAGCCTACAATTCACTTAAAGAGTCTATTTTAACAAGGCAAAGTCTATTTAGCAAAAACAAACCATTGAGTTAGGTAAAAATAGCAAAACCCGAGCCTATCTAGTTTTTGCACAATAACTTCAAAAATCTGTGACTCGGTGTATACTTATCAGAATGCCTTGATTCTAAAGGTTATGGCTTCCTTAGAGTGTCTAATTAATCCCACAAAAATAGTTTTGCAAGATAAAATTGGGAAGAAGGTTAAAAACATCAAAACAGTAACATGCCCAGAATTCATTTTACAAACTTTTGCCTAAACTTTGAAAATTCATAACAAATCGTATACTTATCCGAATTCGATGATTCAACATGCTATATAATCCTTAAAATGTATAGTTTAACATGGTTAAATTTATTTATCTCAAATAATGTAAAAAAACGAAAACAGAAACTGTCCCTCAAATTCCAGTTTCTTTTTTTTTTTTTCACATTTCAACAAATCATCAATTATGCAATAATAAACTAATCATTTGTTCATCAAAATCCCACAATTTCATCAATAGGTCCAAACCACACATTCCCACATTTTTATCCAACTGTATATAGAGAGATTTGAGCATTAAAAATCCAATTGAATGCATTCATAACCCACAATAAACCCCTAAAGTTTACAACCAATAATCCATTCAATTTAATGCATCGAAACTTTAAAATTATTAGACAATCAAGGAGGAGTTATCTAACCTTCAAAATCTAAGAGAATGGATGGAATTTCGTGGACAACATTCAAGCGAAGAGGGATTTTCGTGGAACCCTAAACAACCATAAAAACCTATAAATTTCTTCACCATTTCATAACCTTAACTCAAAAATCCATTCCATAAAATTTAACCTTAACTTAAATCTTCCAAAAATTGGGGGAGAAATTTGAAAGAAATAGGCGTAAGGAGAGAAGATGTGAGGGAGCCGTGGGGTGTGGAAGAAAATGTGAGAGAGAGAATGCGCAGAGGAAGAAATTTCAAGTTATGCCATCTTTTGATTTTTAAAATAATAAAGGAGAAGTTTTTCCAAGAAGCTTCACCACACGTCGTGATCCTATTGGCTACTCTCACCAACTCAATTTATATTTCAACTATGTCCTCCCATTAGATCTTAACTAGGGAGCTACTCCATTTGTTTTGTCATACTAATTCAATTACCCATTGAATTTTCATTTAGTTCCACAATTCGGCTATAATTTCTAAATATTATTATTATTATTCTGTTCTCAAATATAATAATAAAAAAAACCTGGCATTAAATTTTTTGAGTTCCAAAAATATTAGGTATGGAAATTTGAAATTCATAATACAAAAATTCCGAACGTTACATGGATAATGGTAGGGCCAGTTCAAGTTCGAGGTAGATTTATTTTTACGTGTAGCATATCATGTATTGTTTTATAAAATTTATTTTGAGATGTGTGTTCATATAAAATAATATATTCTGTTTTTAAATTAGTATATGACTCAACATGTTTTTGTTAAGCATGAATATTATTTTTATTGATCATCTTGATGATATCAACTAAATTTGATCCACTTCCGTGAGTTGTGTTTTATTAAATACATTCAATCATCAGAGAATGCGCACGTAAAACTAAATTGTTTAAAATATTTGAAAAAATGTTAAAAGAAAGATAAAATAGAAACTCAATTACTTGGTGGGATTCTGGTCGAAGAAAGAGGGAGTTCCTCTCTTATTTCAGTGAGTGGAGGACGTTGCCTCCCTCACTCTCTCTTCTCTCATAGACGAAAAGAGGAGAACTGTTGTTTTCTTTTTGAAACAGAATCGTAGCAACTCATCATGGAAAGAGAGTTTTTGGGTGGAGTTGGGTTTGTTTCTGTCACAAAAGTAGAGCTAATAATTGGGTTGGTTTTTGTTTAGAGGTTGTGGGAACGACCTTCTTTGCAAACTTTCTTCTAAGAAGAATTAGAGGAGAAGCAAGATGAGGAACTTCTTCATAAAGGGGCGACGCTCTTTCTTCGGGTATTCTCTTGTTGTTTTTGGCCTTCTTAAAGTTGAAGTTGTGGATTTTATTGAATTTTGGTTTTTGGGCTTTGCTTTCTTTTAAGGCAAAGATTTAATTTTATGAATAATGTATTTTTTATATTGAATTCTTATTATCACTTGATACTTTTAAATTGACCGTCATTTAAATTTCATATTTGTTGTTTTTTACTAGAATTGTTCGGACAATTGTTGATTGTGTCTTTGGTTGTGAAACACTAAAGTTGATCAAGGTATTTTGTGGATTTAGAAATCATCGAGCATTGCATTTTTATAAACTTTCTTTTATAAAATGTTCTGTAAAATGATATGCTCATATAAATTTGATTTAAATGTTATTTATAATTTTTATCCATGTTGAGTTTAATCGACTAATCACAAACGATTCATCTTTCACAAAAATTGTTTAAAGTGAGTTTCAGTTGCCACAACAACAATAGATCAAATACTGTATTTCTAGAAATTTAAAATATTCTTCAAGAGATTTATTTTACTTTTGAGACGTTTGCTATTCTAAAACTATTTTATTTATTATATTTTTGCATATTTTTAGACTCTATATTTTAAATCTTTTGCTGTGGTTTATTAAATTGAAGTTTTGGGGTTGGACGCTTCGATAGAAACCCTTCAAACAAATTTTACGTAGAAACCTTTAAAAAAATATTCTAAATAAATCTCCCATATTAATTTAATAGAACGCTCAATTCCAAATTTTAAAACCTAAATTTAATTATCAAATATTAACTCCACAGTATTAGAATAAATCCGCCCAAATATTTCCAATCACCAAACTAACAAAGCAGTGGGTTATGACCCCATTGTTAGAGTCTTGCTTCACTGAATGAAAACGGGGAACAAAAATAGTGAAAAATGGGAACTTTTTCCCAATGAATCAGCGACGAAGAGAACTATGCTCCGTTCGGGTAGACCATCGAGGAGAGAGGTTTTCTTCTCCAGCAGCTTCTATGCGATGAAAGGACAACAGTTATGATTATGCTCGCCTCGGCAACTACGTGCTGCTCTCTCTCTATCGCGAACGATGGTGATCACGTCTCCTAAGGCTCCTCTTCTTTTGACCGACAACGACATAATGGTTTTTGTGGTGTTGGAGCTGTGCAGCGATAACTTCGCGTAAACTGATCTTCACGGACGGCAACCCTCTCCTAGGACTGTCTCTGTTCTTCACAGTGAGAAGAACATAACCACAAATAACAACTTTTCTATTTTATTTTTATTTTTTTCTAAAAATTGCAAATTTTCACTGAACTTGCAAAACCAAAAATTCGTTCGATAACTTCCAAAAATCAAAACTAGATTTTTTGAACATTCAGCCTGAAGCTCTGATGTTAGTTGTTGAAAATCGAACGTGAAATCAAAAGAGAAAACGAGAAAATAATGGATACTGAATTTACGTGAAAACCCTTCAAAAAATATTCTTAATAAATCTTCCAAATTAATTTAACAAAATGTCCAATTCAAAATTTTGAAACCTAAATTTAATCACCAAAAATTAGCTCCACGGTATCAAAATAAATCCATCCAAATATTTTCGATCACCAAACTAACAAAGTCGTGGGTTATGACTCAATTGTTGAAGTCTTACTTCAGTGAACGAAAACAGTGAACAAAAATAGTGAAAAATGGGAACTTTTTCACAACGAATCGGCGACGAAGAGAACTATGCTCCTTTCGGGTAGTCCGTCAACGAGAGAGGCTTTCTTCTCCGGCAGCTTTTGTGCGACGGAAGGGCGGCGACTACGATTCTGCTCACGTTGGCAGTGGCGTGCTTCTCTCTCTCTCTCTCTCTCTCTCTCTCTCTCTCTCCTTCCTTCTATTGCAAACGGTGGTGATCGCGTCTGCTAGGGTTACTCTTCTTTGGGCCGGCGGCGGCGCAGTGATTTCTATGGCGTCGGAGCTGTGCAACGGTGGCCTCGTGTGAACTGATCTTCACGGACGGCAGCCCTCTCCTAGGGTTGTCTCTGTTTTTCAGTTCTTCACGGTGAGAAGAACAGAACCACAAAAGAACAACTTTTCTATTTTTTTTTATTTTCCTTTTCTTGGTATCGTGGCGCTACGACACATGCCACTTCGCGAAGGAATTTCTTCACATCCTACATTTCGGGTGACTTTGGAACTATGAGGATGAAAAATTGTGGCGTCGCAAATGTCATTGGTATGAGAGACGTGCGCTTGGATACTGACATTGACAATACTCTGGTTTTGAGAGGTGTGAAGCACATCCCCGACATCCACAAGAATTTGATCTAGACCGGCAAGCTCGACGACGAAGGGTTTTGCAACACCTTTAGTGATGAAAAATAGAAGCTCGTCAGAGGCTCATTGATTGTAGCGAGAGGAGAAAAATGCTCTTCATTATATGTGATACACGCTAAGATCGTGGATTTCACAGTCAAATGTTGTGGGTGATGAAGCTGAGAAGTTTGTGAATTCACCGTTTAAGAGAAATGTTGAAAAGACTCGAAAGAAGTCAGGTTCTCAGGTGAAGTTCAGGTTGGGATCTGAGGGTACATCAGAGCCAGTGAGTTAGCCTATCACAGATGTTTAGCCATCAGTTTTAGTTTCACGTGAGAATGTTATCGTCAAAGGCAGAACCATGTGGAATGTTAAAACTTCAGAGCGATATGGTGAAACTGAGGATTATAGGTCGAAAGTGCACACCTAGAGAATGGTTCAGATATATTGACGAAAGTTTTGTCGAAGGAGAACCTTGAGGTTTGTCGGCAAAGAGCGGGCTTATTGGAGCTCATCACCTGAGCCAGTCCAACAGGGGCTTTTGTGGCAGAGGATGTTATTTTTAATGTAGTTTTACAGATTTGTTTCATCGCAGCGGAATTTCTTTGGTGGAGATTGTCAGAGTTCATTGTTCTGAATTTGTTTTGGGTTGGGTCGAATAGGCCGTTGGATTTCTCATGTGAAATTCGTGTCAAGTGGAGATTGTTAGAATTTGATGTGACCTGAATTCTATTTGGACCGGGTCGAACCCATATATCAATATTAGGGTTTTACGTTTTCTCTATGTATTGATGCTTAAGTCACAAAATTCATTGTACCAAATTTGATATTAGTGATTCTCTATTTTGCATGTGCTTTTTTCTGGTCTAGGGTTTCCATGTAAATTTCGGTATTCATTATTTTCTTGCTTTATTTTCCTGGTTATCATTCGATTTCTCAACACTTTTTTGGGTCGGGTCGTTCCCTGTTCTGTCTTGAGATAAATTTTGGGATGTGACTACATATGTTTATCAATTAGAGTTGTTAAAATAACTATTTTTATGTTCTTAAGAATTTTTCAAGATGCTATGGTTGTGTTGTGACCACATTGGATCTTTCGGTTAATTGGTCAAAACTGATGATTTGAAAAATTACCGTGTGGCTAAATTGAGAAAGTAAAATTTTTATTTGGGAATTTACCTTGGGTAAGAATTTGAATAATGTTTGTATTTTTGATAAAGTGAGATTTAATCCAAGGAAGAATTTTCATTTAATTTAACTATTAATTATTTAAATTAAATCATTTAATAAAATGATTTAATTTATTAAAAGGGTTTCAAAACCTATTCTTCTCATTTTCTCTCTCACAATGAGAGTGGGAGGGAGGAGAGAGAGAGTGTGTGTGAGGTGTGTAATTCGTCGCGAGAGGAGATCGTGTTTTCTGTACCTCAAGCATTGTCTTTCGTGCAGGGATTTCAAATATTGGTGAGTATTTTCTCTTCAATTTTAAGTTCAAAGTTTAGGGTTTTTGGGCGGTTTTGGATTCGAGTTTAGAGACTCGAATTCGTGGTTTGTCTTTATCTTATTTAAGTGTATATGAAGCGTAAATAAGTTATTTTGCTGAATGGAGGTGAGCAACGACCAAGGGAGGTAATTTTTGCAACCTCCAAAGTGTTGACTGATGTGGATGATTGGTTGACACTTTAATTCTTTATTGTTGGAAACAAAAGTTCGAGATGTCGAGCACTTTGATAGGTTGGTCGACACTTGAGGTGTCGACTGCTTGGTGAAGGTGTCAACACTTCCAGTGAAAGTGTCAACTGTAGTCCAACGTGAGAGGTATCAAGTGTCAACTGTTAGATTGAAGTGTCAACCACAAGATCAAACCAAAAATTTCAAGTGTCGTGTTGACTGCACAACCTTATGGTATTATCGAATTGGATTCTTAGTCCTGTTTATGTCGGATTGTGTTCTTAGTTTCAGTATAGGAACCATCTATTTTTTCCTTAAGAGTTGGGCGGATATTTCTTACATTAGTTTTAGTTTTAGGCTAAGACAAGTTTGTTGATGACGAGCCAATATCAAAGGTGGTAGCTCTGATTGGCCAAAAAAAGAAACATTATCGACGTAGAGATTTTATACTATTTGCACTGTATAGCATGGTTTTATGAAAATTTATTTTGATGAATTGTCACTTGTATAAAATAAATATGGGATCTTGTTGCCCGCCCGTTTGTTTTTACGTATATGGATATACAATTTCGCACGTT
Source organism: Begonia peltatifolia (assembly GCA_022433055.1). Classification (NCBI taxonomy): domain Eukaryota; kingdom Viridiplantae; phylum Streptophyta; class Magnoliopsida; order Cucurbitales; family Begoniaceae; genus Begonia; species Begonia peltatifolia. The sequence goes on along the minus strand of CM039528.1, from coordinate 3,664,223 downwards.
TATCATTATACATGATTTTATATCGTTACGAGATATATATATATATATCTATATCTTGCGAGGATGAATTCTCGTGATACAACTTATATTGTATTTTGGGTATGTATAAGATTGATTGTTTGAATTTTGATATTTAGATCATATTGAATTGTTATGCAATTATCACACTATTATAACGTAATGATTGTGTGGATCTTTTGAGTTTTGGTTTATATTCAACTCTTCCGTTGCGAACCAAGCTTTGAGTTAGACGATTGGATTCTCTTCAAGAATTGGGTCGTCCAACTCGACATTTTGTGAGATCTACCTCTGGAACGTGACAAGAGTAATGTGATAATTTTGTGTGTCGTGTTATTTGGCACAAAACCCTATACCTAATTTATGATCATTCATGAATTTGTGATCGCTAAATATCGCTGTTAATATTTATGAATATGACATGATGTGCATAGAGTTCATATGTAGCCCTACTTTTACTAAAACTTTATGTCATATAGTATAAATCTATTTTACGTATGTATCACACTATAATAAAATATTTTAACATAAAAATTTTTATATTGACATGCTCACGTATTTCTTTCACTCTTAATGCTAAATATAAAATTGTATCTCTAACGAAGAAGATAGGCGATTCACTCCAAATAACTATCATTTTTCGGGTTTTAGCTAGAAAATTTTTAACAACAGGCAGGAAGCAAGCTCAACTTTTAGGTTCCATTTTCTGTCAAGTATGTCTTGATAAGATTTCTATGTGACACAACCACAAAATGAAGTCAAATAAAAGCTTTTATAAACCTTTACGACGCAACAACTCACAGTTTTTTGTCATGTAAAAATACAATTCTAGAAACTAGTTGCCTTTAAATTAAATGAATGATCGCATGGTCATCATCACTAAAAAGAAAGATGCAGGCAAATTTGACTTCTTATATTTCTGGACTAGTTTCATTTTTTATCATTAATTAAATAACTGAATTTAAATAATAATTTAGTTCGAGTCCACTAAACTATATTAATTATTATAATACTGAATTAATTGAACATATTAAAATTTAAAATCAATAATATTGACTTAATTGATTTTAGATAACATGAAAAATTTTCGTTTTTAATTTTCATGTTTAGATTTAAGCATTGCTTTGTTTCCTTTATTTATTTATTAAAGGACATAAAACAGTAAATTAAAAAACACGAGAACTTATTTGTTAAACTCGGTCATTTGAATACCCTATAAGTCACTTCGTGTTTTATTTATTTCTTTTTGACATTTTTCAAAATAAATTTAATTTATAATAATTTAATGTCAAATATTTTTAATAATATTCTTTTAATATAATTGTTGTGATTCTATTCTTTCTAGCACGTGTACTTTTTGGTAATATATTATAATTTTGTTTATTATTCAATACAATAATATATATATTAACATTATAATAGAATAATAAATAATATTTATAATTAAGTTAGTATATATATATATATATATATATATATATATTAAATGATATAAATTGTGTCAATGAAAACTTATATACTTAATTTAGTTCAACTCGCGATCTCATGTGGGTTTACCTTTTTTTGGTTGGTTTTTTATTTTCGACTTATTTGGTTCATTTGCCTCGCAGTTTGCCTGCAGATATAGGTTCACTTTTTTTTTTCAATTAGTTTACTTAGCTCGGTTTACTAAATTCGTTAAGTTTGACTCCTTACGTCGGGTGTGTGGGTATTATCTCTAAAATAACAAACTAAACATACTTCTATTTTAGCCTCCATAACAACTAACAAGTACTAGTTTGTACCCCAAATAATTTTCTTCTTTTACATTTTTACATGAAAAAAGATCTAAAATAAAAGCAAATAAATAAGAAGTGAGGAGAAAATGATTGCTCTCTTGGTAGGGACAAATTCATAAGTGACAAAGAAATTTTCAAAAACAATATTCACTGATTAAATTTTATCTTTAATTTGAGATCGCTTATTATCAACCACCACCCACCACATTATTGAGATTTGGGACAATCATCTCTCAAAAATTTAAGAAAATGATTTAAAAAAAAAATAATATAAGTGTTGCTAATCTATGTTTTGTAGCTCAGTACTCGGGAAGGCCTTACAATCTTATCACGTTTCTACAATTTTTCAAGAAAATAAAATGGTAATATTAGATTAATTGGAAAAAAAAAATAATACAGAGAATAATCTCAAAATAGTGAGATAAGTGCGATGTCGTTTGACTTCTTCTTTCAGTTTGATTGGACATTTATGATGAGTTTGATCATAGATTATCGCACGCAAGAACAAGTCATTTGACCTTCTCACCGATTCATAGTCAAACCGGAAGACTTGACTTGAAAGAAGGGAACCATTCAGACCGTTGTCTATGAAAGAAGCTTCTCTCCTCTTCCTTCAATGGAGCATAACTGCACTGGCTTTTCCCAGCTCCATAATAGAAGGAACAAGGAAGATATGAGCTCCCTTGAAGATAAAACTAATTGCGATGATCATGTCCCACTTCCCGGCTTTCGATTCCATCCGACCGACGAAGAACTCGTCAGCTTTTATCTCCGGCGAAAGGTGGAGAAGAGACCCGTTAGACTTGAACTCATCAAACAGATTGATATTTATAAGCATGATCCCTGGGAACTTCCGAGTACGTCTTTTATTTTTCTTTGTTTGATGCTTCTCGTGATTTTATGTTAATTTGAGTAAAATAAGTAATTAATCTGTAGATCTTTAGGATTTCCCTGTCTGATCGTGCCTTGGTTTGGATACATAGTTTTAGTTCTTGGATATTAGCAACGTTGAGCAAACTGCTGGAGGTCGAATTCATGATTTAGAAGAAATCAAGGTTTAACTCCTGAGTTTGAGGAAAATACGGGTAGTTTATTGTTTGATAATCTCGGATATAACATAATATTTAGGGTTTGTAAGTAAATATTTCTAATTATCTTCTCATAAAAATTGGGTTATTATCTGGGTTTATGAAGCTTAACAAAGTCTCTTTCTCTCTGTCTCTCTAAAACATAATTTCTCTAGTAAAATGCAGGCGTGAGGGGCAATACAGGAGATGAGAAGGAGTTGTATTTCTACTGCAAAAGAGGAAGAAAATACAAGAACAGCATCAGACCAAATAGGGTTACTGGTTCTGGATTCTGGAAAGCCACTGGCATAGACAAGCCAGTGCATTCTCATGGAGGAGAAGGGCATGACTGCATTGGCCTAAAGAAAACTCTGGTTTATTATCGAGGAAGCGCAGGCAAAGGCACCAAAACCGATTGGATGATGCATGAATTTCGTCTGCCAACCAACGAATCGAACGACGCCAATTCTAAGAACAACCCTCAAGAAGCAGTAAGCTTATCTAACTTGATTTCAACATCTTTCAAACCCGCCCTTGATATTTTCACTTGGGTTCATCCCGTTCATGGCGTTATTGCAGGAAATTTGGACGCTTTGTCGCATCTTCAAGAGAAATGCTTCACAGAGAAAACATTCTTTGATCGACAAGGGCTTAAAGGCTGATAATGGAGAATGCTACATCAACTTTTCCTTACAAGTGCTGAATCAAAATGAGAACGAAGCTGCTTTGAATAACATCAGCGAGCAGATAGACCAGTCGGATTCTGGGCAGCTTACGTCCCTAGCTCAATCTCCATCAATGCCGTCTCTTCCAAGCTTCTGCTCCTTGAGCATGGAGACGCCTGATTACCATTGGGATGAGCTTCGATCTGTCGTGGAGTCTGCTCTCGATCCATCTTTTTCGTGAATATTTATGAATTTTCTAGTGACAGATGATGGTATTCTTCGTGAAATTTGCACTATTATTCAGTTTCATCATTACAGTAGAAATTTTATACGTTTCCCTCGCATATACATAATATATTGACGGTGTTCTAACAAATGTTGACTCATCTTGGCTTTTTTTTTTTTTTTTTTTCCATGACCACAACCTCCCCCCGGACAAAAATCACGACTTCTACCGCCGCGTCTTCTTCCTCGACTATTCATGTTCATCGTCTTTTCCTCTTTAATAATTATCTTTGTTTGCAAGGCCTCTTCCAATATTTCTTATTTCTTCTTGATCTTTCGATGTTCATGTGCTTCAAGGGAACCAACGAAATCATCAACGGTCATTTTTTCTAAGTTTCTTGACTCCTTGATTGCACATAAAACATTCTCGAAATTTTCTGTCAATGATCGAAGAATGTTCTCCACGACCCTTGCATTTGTGAGGGTTTCTCCATTGTGTTTGAATTGATTCACTACCGTTTGCACCCGTGCGTTATGTAGGTTGATATGTCTTCCGACTCTTTTATTTTCATAGCCTCCAACTCGCTTCGAAAAGTTTGAAGCCACATTTATTTAACTCTGTCAGCATCCTTGTACACTTTTTGAAAAGTATCTCATGCTTCCTTCGAAGTTGATGCGCCGACAATCTTCTCAAAACTCGACTCCTCTACTGCTTGAAACAAAAGATAGAGAGTGGTTTTGTTCTTCACTTGCGTTTCTTTCAACGCTTTAATTTATTCGCCGTCAATGAATCAATAACTTCCCTTTCCGTAAAGTTGGTTTCGACAACTTCTCATGCGCCTTGTGCACCGAGTAATGCACGCATTTAAATACTCCAATTTTTGTAATTTGTCTTGGTGAGTCATGGCAGAGGCATCTGTCCCAATTGTGTTCTTTTGTAATCAAACATGGCTCAGATACCAATTTGACAATTAAATTGTGGTTTCGGTCACCATGTCTGTATCGTAAATATGTAGTTACAAATAATCCAGCAAAAGTAATAGGAAGTAGACCTAATACGATTCCAAATAGAAAAGCTTCAATCATTTCAATTTATTTGCACAAGAAGAAAAAAAAAAGAGAGGTAATATTTATCCTTAGATATTAATATATATTGTCCATGAATCACAATGATCAATAATTGGAAATTGACAAGATATTTTTGAGATAAAATAAAATGGACACTAAACAACAAACTTCTTGAATGTATTTCTTTTTTTTTTCTCTATCTATTCCAACAAAATATATTGTAATATTTATAGTATCATACTCGACTCTCGACATTAAAAAAAAATAGAATACTAAATATTACATTTATTCTCGACCCTTCATTACTTAAACGATCATAACTTTTTTTAAAGAACTCCAAATAGCCTGAAACTTGAACAATTGAAAATTAAATTTCCAGAGCTTTAAAATTCATAGGTCAACATTTGAATGTCGTATGACCCTTCAAATTTTCATTCAAAACAGCCATTTGAAACTGATAGCTTGTTTAAATTTAATTCTCAACAACAAATGCTATTATTAATAATTTTTAAAATGATTAAATTAATCATTAACCCATTGTTACTATTCAGACCCCCTAAATTTAAATCTCGACAAAGGCCAAAAAAAAAAAAAAATTAATGCACTAAAAAAATATTTAAATGTAAGAACTAATAAAAAGAAATTGACATACAAATGAGAGCGAAGGTTAAGAAATGTATTACCCGTAAGTTTAACATTTTGGTATTGTAGGTAATTTATCCACTATTACTTTTAGATTGTTTGTAATTTTGTAGTTTGCTGATCATGGTGCTCACTGTTTTACATAATTTGATGCAGGGTTTCCTTAATATTTTCAAAGATTGTGGAGTTTATTCATTCAAGTTATAAAATTTCACAAAAAGATGCTTCAGAATCAATGACATTTAAAAGAAATTTCTTTTTTGAGCGAAGGAAAAGACAGATTTCATTTAGAAACTTGGTCAATGTTGGCCGCATCCACAATCTTTTCAAGCAACTTGACGGTCGTAGATTTTGAAAACCAAATGTCAGAGAGTGTAGATTTTGTTAAGTTCCTGACGTCTGAGTTTCGAAGACTAAAATGGCGTCTATCAAGGAAGAAATAGTCAAAATATATGCATTCTGTCGTTGAATTTGCTCTGGTAATAGAGAGATGGAGAGCTAGAGAGAGAGAGAGAGAGAGAGAGAGCCCTTGAATTCAAATCAATCTGTCGATGATTTTAGCAATGACAGAAGCAATACGTCTTCACGTTCCATGATAAAGAAATTATATTAAAGATCCACGTAGTAGATCAAATATTATACTTGTTCAACCCTAATACAAACAATATTTTGATCTGTGCACTCAAAATAATCTCCAGGATATAGTTGAGTGGGAGTTTAAGTGTGGCAACTCAACCATCCTTTGGGAAATTACATATCTATTGTATTGTATCTCTCATGTATCATGACGTGAAACCCATTAAAGTATATATGAGCCCAAATCTGTATAGAGATTACTTTATAACTATTCCTAATTTTTTATCGACAGAATGATGATTACACACTTTAGGTTACGAAAGTTCCTGGTCTCCCAAGAAATCTCTCTCCATCCAACTTTAGAGAGATTTTAACTCCAAGGGCCCGTTGAAATAGCAGATCTCAGGGCCATACTCAATACATTGTTCACATACAAAATGATAGGAACTCGGTAGACTACGTACTTTTAATGTTTCTGTCAAGTTTGTTTTGATCGAAACGTGTCCTATTGTTGGGTATTTCAAATTTCTGAATATTCTAGAAAATTGAAGAAATTCGTTAGGTTTGGTCTTATTTTGTGGGTTTTTATTGGTTCGCTTTGAACCGGGCTTGGTTTATGTTAAATTACCAAGTGGCTTTTTTCTTTAGTTATAATAAGAGTTTGTAAAATTACAAGGACAGCAGCGAGGAAGCAGACTGTGAAGCGATTATAAGAGGCGTTCTTAGGCTCACAGGCTTCAGTGTTCCGGCAGTTGGGTAATTTCGGTTGTCGACTGCTAAGCTCGGTAGGTTTGTATTTGCCCTAGGTGATAGGTGATTTTCGACTGTGTAAAAGACTCTGATCCAAGGTTTCTTGATGTTTTCGTTTGATCAATAATAAGATATTTGGATTGCGTCCATGGGTGTAGGACTTAGTGTCCGAACCACGTTACATCTCTGAGTTTCTTGATTATTATTTTCTATTGTGACTTGCCGAATCACTCACAGATTAGAGAATTAGGTTTTACGAATTTGATGTCGCACGTTAAAGCTTTTGGTGTTCGGATTAAGTTCACAGTTAAGAACAAACAGAATTTGATTTGTTCTTGTTGTTTCCTCACTGTAAACATTTGTGCATAGGAGTTGGAATTCAAAGAGTCGTATGGCATTGTGAAAGTTTTTTTGGTGACTCTTCGATTTGGTGCTATAGCAAGTTGGAATTCGAAGAGTCCTATGGTTTTGCCAATTCTATTGGTGACACTTCAATACTCTGATAAATTTGACCAACGGGAATGTTATAACAAGTTGCCATTTGAAGAGTCGTATGGTTGTGCCAAATTTTGTTGTGACTCTTTGGTATCTAGCAAATTTGAACAACAAGAACGTTATATTAATGGTTCTTTGGGGTGCTATAGCACTGTGTGTAAGCACTGAGACTCTCTCGAACCTGAACAACCGAAATGCTATAGCAATGATTCTTTTGGATGCTATAGCACTGAGTCTCTCTCTAATCTGAACAATAGAAATGCTATAGCAATGATTCTTTCGGATGCTATAGCACTGAGTCTCGGATTAGACTCAATATTGTTACGCTAACTCCCACTGCTACAACATCTCTTCAGCCAAGCAATTTTGTAATTTTGTATAAGCATTATTAATTACTCTCTTATGGTGCAAATTGTATATTTTGTGGTCTCACATTGGATTAATTGAAGTAACATGCTAACAAATTAATCTCTAACTTAGATTAATTTATTTTAACACGGGAAGGATGTGGACGTGCAATTATACGTGTGTTGATCAGCCCAATTGAAGTTTAACATTTCATTTAATTATATGGACTGTTTGTGGTGCTTAAACATGTGATAATTGTTAGGTTGCTAGATAAACATTGAATTTTTCAAATGATAAATTCATTGTTTGACAGGTTTTATTATCGATAATAGTTTAGTAGATCAAGTTATAACTTCCATATTGATATTTTTTTGTTAAAAGATTAGTTATTAATGTTGCGTTTGATAACTTGTGATAGAACGTATTGTTAAGTTTTAAGTTATTACTTTGATGAAATATGCATATATGTCTACTGTTTGGGTTATTGTGAGCTTATTTTGTTTTGTTTATTTTGGTTCAATTAATTATTATGCTGCTTTGGTATCAACTCATGAATTTCAAACCACCCTTGAATTCCACTTGCACCCTTGATGACAAAAGGAGCTATAGAGGTAAGATTGATTTGACAAGATGTGCACAATGATCATGAAACATGACATTCCAGAGGCATTCCTTGGAACTAGGTCTGAAGAGGCCAATGCCATTAGTTTTCTTCAGGAGATTAAGTGTCAATTTTGCAAAGAATGAAAAGGCTAAGACAAGTACACTTTTGGAGAATCTTGTCTCATTAAAGTATAAGAGCAAAGGAAACATCCGAGAGTACATCATGGATATGTTTTATCTTGCTTCAAAGTCAAAAGCACTAAAGTTAGAGCTATTAGAGGATTTGCTCGTGCATATAATCTTGGTTTCTTTTCCAGGTGTTTTTGGATGGTTTGAGGTCTGTTATAATTGTTCGAAAGAGAAATGTACTCTTAGTGACATCATTTCTTTTTGTGTTCAAAAGGAAGAGAGACTCAAGCAAGAGAAAACTTAAAATGCTCGTATGTTAACGTCTTCAAAGGACAAATGAAAGAAAAAGAAAAAGAGGTTGTAATGGCTCTTCCTCCAAGCAAAAGAAAAATAAAGAATTTGCATGTTTCTTTTGCAATGGAGAATGGCATATGAAAAAAGAACAGCCTAAGCATCGCACATGATGTGTGAAGAAAGTCACACTTCCAACATTATTTGTTTTGATATTTATTTTGATTCTATATCGAGACATATGCGGTAGTTAGATTTGAGTGCTATCACTCACGGTAGTATATGTATGTAAGGTTATTTGAGTTTTCGAAAGTCAAGTGATGTTAAAAGATTCATCTTTACGAGCGATAACAAATTAATTGAAGTAGAAGCTGTAAACTTGAGATTATAGTTGAAAATTTTTTGTTATTTGTATTTTGACATGCTACATAGAAGGTCTCTCTCAATAACCCGAGCCACGAAGTTCGCTAATGTTTTTTTTATCATTTTTGTAGATCGTTTTTCCTTGATAGTTTGAAAGTAGATGTCATCTCAAATCGCAAAATGAAGCCAAACATTTCGGCCCATGGAGCATTGGCGTGGGCTTCCATCTACCCAACATGCATCACTACTCATGAGCTCAATTTAGGCCACTTTCTCTTGAATATTTGAAGCCCAAGTCCATTTAAGACATGTCAAGAGAGAGAGCTATTAGTTCAATATCATGTCCGAGGGATAAAGGAAGGTCAAAGTTTTTGAATTCTAGGGCAAACAACTTCGCAACCGAATCACTCTCACCTTGACCACAAGACCTTCACATGGAGGAAGCATTGCGTGGTCGAAATCAAATGGGATTAATCAATGGTCATATGAAATTTTGGGAGTCTTAAAAGTATTTAAAAATAGTCTTGATGTAATGGGTAATAAGAATGACTTACTTTTTGGTTTGGCAAGTCAAATTACCCAAAGGAGTAATTTTAGAAACTCTGCCTCTAGCTTAGTGGATACACCCTCTCCCCTATTTTTGTTTGCATGGCATTTAATGCTTGTTTTTGGGTGAAAACCCAAGGCCTCTCTTGGTGATATTTTAACCACCGTTGGAGCTTGTAATACTAAACTTATTTTGAATAAAAATATTTGGCTCGTGCCAGACAAAATTTTGAAACTTTTAGATATAACTGGACTTGAGATTTCTGTTGATTGTATCGAAGGAAGTAAAACAATCATAAAAAAAAAAGGAGCTAATCGAGATTCAGGCATATTAGAGTTAATTCATATAAATATACGTGGGTTGATCCTATGGCTCTTTAGAACAGTTACCAAATTTTATACCCTTCATTAGATGATTATTTTCATTACGGCTACCTATATTTCATTTATAAAATGTCATGGTCATGGGACGTAATTAAGGCCATTAAAGTGGAACCTTAGAATCAAATTAAAAAATATATATATTAAAGCCATTTGATCTAATCATGGTGGTGAATACTATAGTCTGTATAATGGATCAAGTGTACAACATTCATGACCGTTTGTCAAATAATTAGAGAAATATGGAATAATTCCTCGGTACAAATATGCTAGAGACACCTAACATAAATGGTTTATGCTAGAGATCAAATAGAACTCTCAAGGATATCGTAGGATGTATGATTGTTCATTCTTCCATGCTAAAGTCAATCTAGTAAGAGGCAATTAAAAATGCAGCTTATATCCTGTATATGGTGCCCCCTAAAGCAATTAATAAAACCTCTTTCGAATGTTGGACAACTAAGAAACCTATTTGGAGACTTTTGCATGTTTGTAATTGTCTAGCTGAGTCAAGACTTTATATGCCCAATGAAATGAAATTGGATTCCAAAACCATTAGTCACTATTTTGTTAGGTAGTCAACGTGGTGTAAAATGATCCCACAAACAAAGGAATTCTAACTCGAGTAGCATGGGGCATGTGGAATCTCGTGTGAATCAGCAAGGAGCACCTTGCTAGGCTAAATACTCCTGGGTGACCAATAGTGAAATAGTACCGTGAGGCCAAATTGCAATAGAGCTTTTCCAAAAATTTGTAATTAAATTTTATGATCCTACTGACGTATCGTTCTTTGAGATGAGAATTGCCCGATCTTTGAAGATATTGAGTTTGTTATGGGAGATACACATAAAGACATTGTCTTCCTATAGGTGATGTTTATGTTGACCAACTAGCATATTTTGATGTTTCTCTTCCAAAACAAATTTAAGAGATTGCTTTTGAAAAACAATTTCAACATTCCCAAGAAAAATTGCTATTGCAAAGATCTAGTAGAGATTGGAAAAGTATGATTTCAAAGTGGATTGATGTCATGAATCAAGAGTGACTTTTAAAATCTTTTTCCATTACTTGCAGGAAAGAAAAAAATTTGTTATGAATGGATTTTTAAAATCAAAAGGGATTTCAACGATAACTTGGAGAGATGTAGGGCACATATTTTCATTAAAGGATTTATTCAAGGAAAATACATTGACTACAAAGAGATTTTTTCTTCGAAAAACTATTTAATAATAATTATGGCTTTCGAAGTTCATTTTAATCTTGAGATACATCAAATTGGCAGTAAGACGTGTTTTCTCAATGGTGACATTAAAGAACAATTTATATGCCGCAACGAAAATACTTTATATAGAATGATTAAAAATGATATGATTTACTTAAAGAGATTCATTTACGGGCTTAAGTAAGCATCTTGTCAGTGGTATTAGAAATTTTATCCATTGATCATCTTATATGGCTTTGAGGTGAATTTAGTTGATGATTACATATACTATAAGTTGTTCTATGCGTCTATAACATACAATTGACACGTATAGATACAGAAAAGTCTTTGTGGCTAACGATAATATGATTAATAAAGAATAGTGTCATAAAAGTGAATTTGAAATAAAGAAAAAGCAAAATATTCTCTATGCTATAACAGTTAGAAGTAAAAATATGCTTAATACTCTGATTGTGTATGCAATATCCAGATGTATACATAATTGAGCAAGCAATCTTGGTATGAATAATTGAAAAACAATGAAGAGGTACTTAGTTACTTACATAGATCAATTGAGTACATGCTCGTATATAAAAAATCATATCAGTTGGAGATCAGTGGGTATTATTCTTATTTGAAAAAGTGCTTAACAATCACTCAAAGATTCTTACATCACGACTAGAAAAAGTTATAGCATGGTATGAGCATCAAATAAGCTATTACGGCTAAGCCATTTTGTCATCTCAAAAGAATTGAAAGACCACTTGGGTTATTGTGAGAAAATAAGTAAGCTATTATATTTGCTAATAATAATAGTAGTGCGTCAAAATCCAAGCATGACGGCATTAAAATTTCTCTTTGTAAAGGACAAAATTTAGAGTGGTTAGATATTTATGTATCACATAGGTACAAACTCCATGGGATTCGTTTTCTAAAGAAATACTAACCAAGGTCTTTCGTGAGGGTGTTTCTCACATAGATTTTGTTTCTTTAGATGATTTGTGGTTTAGTGGGATTTTGTAATTTTTGGTAATTTATGTATGTATTTTTTATGACATATATTATGTCTTGATGCAATAATAAAGTTAAAGTATTTATTACTCTAAAATTAAAGTTTAAATGTTGATATCGAAAGCAATAAAGTTGTACTAGTTGGAAATAGATGTGTTATAACCATATTACTTGTTATTTTCATGCTACACATTCATATTGATTTCTACTATTTGATTATACCTATATATATGTGTAATACCCGAAAAATTTCAGTTAATTCTATTTTTTGGAATTTCGTATCGGTCAACGGCAATGTTCGAATCAGAATTGAGGCCGGAAAGTTTGTAACGTTAGCTAAAAGATTATTTCAGGAATAATGGTGAAGGAGAAATTTTAAGATTTTATCCGAGTACTGACCATATAGTAGATTTATCGAAAGAGTTATGGTTGAGGGCGAAATGATAATTAGAATAAATTACATTAAATAATTTATAAAAATAAAAATAAAACAGAGGGGACATCCCCCCAGGGTGAACCCTAGGGAGGACATACGAAGTTTGGAGGTTTTAGTCAATTTTTGTACGTATGTTGAAGTTTAAGCTAGGAATAGGAGTGGATCATGAGTTTTTGTGGAAAAGATTGAGTGTGTAGATGACCGAACGACTCGGATTACGGAACGGGTTCTACTCGGTCAAGCCATAGGTGAGGGATTAAGAAATTGTATTAGGCCGTTAGAAACTAGACATCCTAAGGAGCCTATAGTATTTCGAATCGTCCAAATCGGACGAGTATTTGTGGAGTTATGAATTTTGAAGGATAGTCGGAGCCTTAGTTAAAATTACGGTTTAGACTTAGTGGGAAGTTAGTAGTTAATTCATTTAAAGTTTTACGGAGTTGATGGAAGGTAGAACTAATAGATGTGTGGTTTTATAGGTTTTCCAGTTAGCAAGCGAGATTTTAGATTACGAGTGCTAAGGACGCTGGGTAAGTAACGTAGTAGGAGTTTTGCCTCTGGGCCTACATCACAGTTCAGTAGGATGCATTGCACGTTTATTTTATGTTATGCTTTCATGGTTGTGCATTCATTGTTTTAAAGTAGGACATGAGACGAAAATGAATTTCCATGTTTTTATGAAGTAAAACAGTAGGATGTGATGAGATGAACAAAATGAGAAGTTATGTAAGAAGATAATGAAGGTGGGGTCGAGTTACCTTGTCCAGAGAGATGGATCGATCCAGTGAGGTGAACCGTAAAGGGGTATTACTCCTCCCCTGCTTTACGTGATGACCTTGTCCAGTAAGGTGGACTGTGATGTGTGTCACTTTACTAAATCGGAGTTGGCCTTTTCCAGTGAGGTGGGCTGTGGGGTCACCTCGGTCTAGCACGTAAAGAGGAACTTAATAGTAAGACAATAAAGAAGATGTAAGAAAGAGATGAAAACAAAACTAGAGACGAAACTGTAGAAACTGCATGTATAGGAAATATTTGTTTTTAGTATGTATGTATGTGTTATTTACTTAGTATTAGGCTAATAGTTGAGTTCTGTGATGCAGGTGACGACGCAGTAGCTAGTGAGTATCCCGAGCATGTCGAGGACTAGGAGGTAGTTAGAGGAGAACGCTCGTGGGACGACTGCACCAGCTGTTGAGGCGTTTTGACTATGGTGGGTGTAAGTACGGGTGGTGAGGTATTTTGAGTCGTACTTAGTTATTTTGATATAAAAGAGAGATTTGAATTTGAGTTGAGTATTTTGGCATGCGTAACAGGTTTGTAAATTGAGTCGAGAAGTGGATTTATGTTTTTTAAACTTTTCGTCAAAATTCGTGTTGTTTTGTTGATTTCTGATAAAGTTTCTGGGTGCAAAGTGTCGACCGAAGTCCATAGGTGTCGACCGATCAGTGTAAAATAGAGGGTGAGTGTCGACCGCGAGCCTTGACCTGTGCAGGGTAGAGTCGAAGTAGGTGTCGCCCTCTGGTTACAAGTGTCGACCGGTTTGTATAAAATTGGCAACGGTGTCGATCGTGAGGGTCGACCTGTGCGGATAGAGAGGATCAAGGTGTCGACTTGCGACAGCGGGTGTCGACATCTCTCTAAAATGGGTGTAGAAGTGTCGACCGGTGTCGACCGATGAAGAAACCTGAGAGATGTGTAATGTTGACCGGTGTTTGACAGTGTCGACCGATGGAAAGCTGAGACAACTTAAGTGTCGACCGGGTCTAGCAGGTGTCGACCGGTCTCTTTATTTTTATGTCTTAAAGGCGAAGTTTCTTTAAATCGATTTTAAACGAGTTTCCACTGTGGTATTTATGTATATTCTTTTGGAAGTCGTTTAAAAAAAAAAGTCTTTTTGACTCGAAGAAAAATAAAACTTTCCAATTTCTAAGAAATATTTAGTAGAGGATATGAAGGATATAGACGTGTAGTAATTGGTAACGAACCGGGAATTGTGGAGGATTTTCGGGGCGTTACAGTGTTGGTATCAGAGCCATTTGGTCAAAACGTTCAAATGATTACTCAACAGCGCCTATCACCGCACGACGTGCTCCGACAACTATAAGTGTTTAAGTTTAGTATTGTTTAGTAAAAACTTATGAACATAGTTGATCATTGTCCAGGAAATTAGTCAGAATGTCTAGACGACCAGAACGTCCTAGAGTGCCAAACAACCGAACTGAGGAGTGAGGACCATTCTGCGACGATCTGACAGTTGATAGAATTAGTAAATCGGCAGTCCCAGCAGTTAGGAATGTTACTGAATTGAGAAGTACAGGGAGGTGCAGGCCCTAGTTCTAATCAGGACCAGTCAGGTGACCGATTTTGGAGATTGCGACCACCAACCTTCGAAGGACAAGTATCAGACCCGATGGCTGCCGAGGAATGGATCCGAGCAATAGAGAGCATGTTTAGATATGCAAAGGTGGCAGAGAAGGATAATGTTGTACTGACCACCTTTCATTTAGCAAAAGATGCCACGTTTTGGTGGGAGTCTGTAGAGGCCACCGTGGATGCACAACATATGACTTGGTAGAAGTTCAAAAAGGCCTTCTACGACAAGTATTTTAATAGTACGGTACAGGCAACTAAGAGAATTGAGTTCTTACAGTTGAAGCAAACGACGTCAGTGACAGAGTACAATCGGCGATTCGAGTCCTGGTATCAACTTGGTCAGTCGAAATGATGATAAAGTATTTCCGTTTGTACAGGGGTTGAGGCCGGAAATATACAAAGGAGTGAAAATAGCAGGCATACAGGATGTGCCTTACTCCGAGGTGGTGGCCAAAGCATTAGAGGTGGAGGAAGTCGAGATAAAATGTATTAATCAGAAAGAAACTTCCAGGAGGTCCTTCAGAGAAGCGGCCCCGCAGGAGAGCAAGAGTGTCTCCCAGCCACCACAACAGAGAGGCACCAAGAGATTTAGCGAGGGTTCTAGCAGCCAGGGTAGTAGCAAGAGGCCGCAAGGACCGGTACAGTACCCCCAGTGCACCAAATGTATGAAGTATCACCCGGGAGAGTGCAGATGGAACTCCGGGAAGTGCTACAATTGGGATGAAGCCGGACATGTGGCTAGAGACTGCTCGAAGCCCAGGGTCGTACAGTGTTTTAATTGCAGCGAGGTAGGCCACATCAGCAGAGACTGTCCAGCTTTGAAGAAAGCCTCGATGCGAACAACACCGAGAGTATTTGCTATGATTGAGCCGATAGATGAGGAGCAGCCAGCCGTAGTGTCAGGTAGCATACTAGTGAATTCTGTACCTGCTTATACTTTGATTGACTCTGGTGCTACGCATTCATTTATTGCAACCACGTTCGCGGCCAAGTTGAACGTATGGCCTGCGTCGACGGTTTGTAGTTATGAGCTGATGCTGCCTTCTGGTGAAAGGATGCACTCAAATCAGGTAGTACGAGATAGCGTGGTGTCTGTGGGAAACAAAAACTTATTAGCCAATCTCATCATTATGAATATAACGCGATATTGGGAATGGATTGGCTATTCAAGCACCATGCTACGATCGATTGCAGAGCAGGCACAGTGAGTTTTCAATCGCCAGGTGATGGGAAACATATTTTTCAAGCCACAAAGGGTGTTAAGAGAATATCCGTGATGGCTCCTGTTAGTGCTCGTCAGGTTTTAACTGGTGAGTATTTCGGTTTCCTCGCCAGCATTGTTGATATGCAAGTTTCCAGGGATTCGAGACCACATGATGTTTTAATTGTTCAAGACTTCCCTGAAGTTTTTTTAGATGATTTACCTGGTTTGCCCCAGGATCGGGAAATAGAGTTGGCAATAGATGTGTATTCGGGAGCTGAGCCAGTGTCAAAGAATCCCTACAGATTAGCGCCAGCAAAGTTGAAGGAATTGAAGAAGCAGTTAGAAGAATTGGTAGAGAAAGAGTTTATACGCCCTAGCTTTTCGCCGTGGCGCCCGTCGATTCTTTTTGTCAAAAAGAAAGACGGGTCGTTACGCATGTGTATCGACTACAGGGAGTTGAACAAACTAACGATTAAGAATAAGTACTCTCTGCCAAGGATAGACGATTTATTTGACCAACTCTAAGGTTTGCGCGTGTTTTCGAAGATTGACCTGAGATCGAGCTATTACCAGTTGAAGGTTAGACTAGAAGATATTCCGAAGACGGCGTTTCAGACGCTGTATGGACATTATGAGTTCCTAGTGATGTCTTTTGGACTGATCAATGCTCCAGCAGCTTTTATGGACCTGATGAACAAAGTGTTCCACGATTATCTCGATAAATTCATTATAATATTTATCGATGATATTTTGGTATACTCTCGAAGTGAAGAGGAGCACTTGAGATTGGCGTTAAGTACTTTAAAGCGACACCAGCTTTATGCAAAATTTTTGAAGTGCGAGTTTCGGCTGGATAGGATTCAGTTTCTGGGACATGTCATTTCAAGCGATGACATATCTGTTGACCCAGCAAAGGTTCAGGGGATTAAAGAGTGGCCACAACCGAAAAATGTTACAGAGATACGGAGTTTCCTCAGATTAGCAGGTTATTACAGGAGGTTTATAGAAGGGTTTTCAAATATTGCAGCACCCTTGACCCGTTTGACGAGGAAAAGTGTGAAATACCTGTGGTATGAGGATTGTGAACGTAGTTTCCAGACATTGAAGCAGAGATTAACTACTGCTCCAATCCTGACGCTTCCTACCGAGGACGAGAAATTTAGTATTTACTGCGATGCTTCGAAGGTAGGACTGAGATGTGTATTAATGCAGGAATGGAAGGTGGTAGCATATACCTTTAGACAATTGAAGACTTATGAGCAGAACTATCCAACGCACAACCTGGAATTAGCTGCGATAGTTTTTGCGCTGAAGATTTGGAAGCATTATTTGTATGGACAATCGTGCGAGGTATATTCAGACCACAAAAGCTTGAAGTATATTTTTACTTAGAAGGAGCTGAACATGAGGCAATGGTAGTGGTTGGAATTTGTGAAGGATTATGATCTCGAGATTAAGTACCACCGCGGCAAGGTGAACGTAGTAGCCGATGCTTTGAGCAGAGTGACGACCTCCATTTCAGTTGTGACTTCAGGTATACCAGTGGCTTTGGATGCAGAGTTCCGAAAGTTTGATTTAGAGGTAGTGTCGAATGTATCGGCCATGTTGTCAGCTATGTCCTTGTAGCCTACTATTTTGGAGAAGATAAAGCAGGCCCAGAAGAACGACGCTGGATGTGAAGAGATAAAGTCCAATATGGCTTCCAACACGACCGATCAGAATTCAGTTAGACGGAATTCTTAAGTTTCAAAATAGGTGGTTCGTTCCGAATAATAAGGAACTATAGAGAGAAATATTGGCTGAAGCCCATTCTTCGAGATTTTTGGTGCATCCAGGGAATACCAAGATGTATAGAGAGATCTTAAGCAGTATTTCTGGTGGCCTAATATGAAGAGAATGGTGGCGAAGTATGTAGAGACATGCTTGATCTGCCAGCAGGTTAACGCTGAGCATCAGAGACCGGGAGAAAAATTACAGCCATTGTCGATACCTGAATGGAAATGGGAACAGATAGCAATGGATTTTGTTGTGGGGCTGCCTCGGACGACAAGAGGCTATGACGGTATATGGGTGATAGTGGATAGGTTAATCAAATCGGCCCATTTTCTGCCGGTGAAGATGAGATATTCTATGGATCACTTCGCCGAACTATATATTCAAGAGATCATGCGATTGCACGGAGTTCCAACTTCGATTGTATCAGACAGAGACCTTAGATTTACATCGAAGTTCTAGAAGAGTCTGCACAAGGCCATGGATATGCAGCTCAATTTTAGCACAGCGTTTCATCCTCAGACGGATGGACAATCTGAGAGGACTATTCAGACGCTGGAGGATATGCTTCGAGCTTGTGTACTGGAGTTCTAAAGATTATAGAGTAAATATCTGTCGTTGGTAGAATTTTCTTATAATAACAGTTTCCAGGCCAAGATATGTATGGCTCTATACGAGGCCCTTTACGGGAGAAAGTGCACGTCCCCACTTTATTGGGATGAAGTTGGCGAGGCGAGTTTAGTGGGTCCGGATATTTTGCAGCAGATAGTGAAGAAAGTTGTAATTATTCGGCAGTGTATCTTAATAGCTCAGAGCCGACAAAAGAGTTATGCAGATTAACAGAGAAGAGAGCTAGAATTTGAAGTAAATGATGAAGTTTTCTTGAAGATCTCTCCGTTCAAGGGAGTTGTAAGGTTCGGAAAAAGGGGCAAGTTAAATCCAAGATACATTGGGCCCTTTCCCATTATAAAGAAAGTAGGAAAGACAGCTTACCAGCTACAGCTGCCAACCTCTATGGATGAAATTCACAACGTGTTCCACGTGTCCATGCTGAGGAAGTGTATACGAGATCCTTCTCATGTGGTGGAATAGCGAGATGTGGAGATTCAACCCACATTAACGTATGAAGAGAGGCCAGTGGAGATTTTAGATTGTGCAGTGAAGACTCTACGCAACAAGGAGATTCCACTGGTGAAAGTTTTGTGCCGCAACCACAGCGTAGAAGAAGCAACTTGGGAGCGGCAGCAGGACATGATGAGCCGATACCCAGAACTGTTCAGGTAACAAAATTTTGAGGAAAAAATTTCTTTTAAGGAGGATGAAATGTATTACCCAAAAAATTACAGTTAATTCAATTTTTTAGAATTTCGTATCGATTAACGACGAGGTTCAAATCAGAATCGAGGCTGGAAAGTTTTGAACGTTAGGTAAAGAATTATTTCAGGAATAATGGTGAAGAAAAAATTTTAAGATTTTATCCGAGCACTGATCATATAGTAGATTTATCGAAAGGGTTATGGTTGAAGGCAAAATGATAATTAGAATTAATTATATTAAATAATTTATAAAAATAAAAATAAAACAGAGGGGAGGAACGGTTCCCCCCCTCCCCCTCCCCCTCTTTTTCTTCTTCTTCTCCTCCTCCTCCTCCTCCTCCCGCATGAGACGCTCGACACTCTCCCTTTCAGCAGCTAACGATCGATCGTTTCTTCCTCTGGTTCTTCAATTTTTGGTAAGTTTTAGTTAGTTCTTGGTAGATAGTTAATGTTTTAGTTGTTTTGAGAGGTAAAAGTGGAATTAGAGAGACTTTTGGTTGAACCCTAGGGAGGACATACGAAGTTTGGAGGTTTTAGTCAATTTTTGTACGTATGTTGAAGTTTAAGCCAAGAATAAGAGTGGATCATGAGTTTTTGTGGAAAAGATTGAGTGTGTAGATGACCGAACGACTCGGATTACGGAACGGGTTCTACTCGGTCAAGCCATAGGTGAGGGATTAAGAAATTGTATAGGCCGTTAGAAACTAGACGTCCTAAGGAGCCCGTAGTATTTTGAATCGTCCAAATCGGACGAGTATTTGCGGAGTTATGAATTTTGAAGAATAGTCGGAGCGTTAGTTAGAATTATGGTTTAGACTTAGTGGAAAGTTAGTAGTTAATTCCTTTTAAGTTTTACGGAGTTGATGGAAGGTAGAGCTAATAGATGTGTGGTTTTATAGGGTTTCCAATTAGCGAACGAGATTTTGGATTACGAGTGCTAAGGACGCCAGGTAAGTAACGTAGTAGGAGTTTTGCCTTCGGGCCTACATCACAGTTCAGTAGGATGCATTGCACGTTTATTTTATGTTATGTTTTCATTGTTTTAAAGTAGGACATGAGACGAAAATGAATTTCCATGTTTTTATGAAGTAAAACAGTAGGATATGATGAGATGAACAAAATGAGAAGTTACGTAAGAAGATAATGAAGGTGAGGTTAAGTTACCTTGCCTAGAGAGGTGGACCGTAAAGGGGTGTTACTCCTCCCCTGCTTTACGTGGTGACCTTGTCCAGTGAGGTGGACCAGTCCAATGAGATGGACCGTGATGTGTGTCACTTTACTAGATCAGAGTTGGTCTTTTTCAGTGAGGTGGGCTGTGGGGTCACCTCGGTCTAGCACGTAAAGAGGAACTCAGTAGAAAGAAGATAAAGAAGATATAAGAAAGAGATGAAAACAAAACTAGAGACGAAACTATAGAAACTGCATGTATAGGAAATGTTTGTTTTTAGTATGCATGTATGCGTTATTTACTTAGCATTAGGCTAATAGTTGAGTTCTGTGATGGAGGTGATGACGCAATAGCCAGTGAGTATACCGAGCATGCCTAAGACTAGGAGGCAATTGGAGGAGAACGCTCGTGGGACGACTGCACCAGCTGTTGAGGCGTTTTGACTATGGTGGGTGTAAGTACGAGTGGTGAGGTATTTTGAGTCGTACTTAGTTATTTTGATGTAAAAGAGAGATTTGAATTTGGGTTGAGTATTTTGGCGTGCGTAACAGATTTGTAAATTGAGTCGAGAAGTGGATTTATGTTTTTTAAACGTTTCGTCAAAATTCGTGTTGTTTTGTTGATTTCTAATAAAGTTTTTGGGTGCAAAGTGTCAACACGAAGTCCATAGGTGTCGATCGGTCAGTGTAAAATAGAAGGTGAGTGTCGACCACAAGGCTCGACATGTGCAAGACAGAGTCGAAGTAGGTGTTACCCCCTGGTTACAAGTGTCGACCGGTTCGTGTAAAATTGGCAGCGGTGTTGACCGCGATAGTTGACCTACGCGGACAGAGAGGATCAAGAGGTCGACCTGCGACAGCGCGTGTCGACCCCTCTCTAAAATGAGTGTAGAAGTGTCGACCAGTGTCCCCGGTATCGACCGATGAATAGACCCGAGAGATATGTAATGTCGACCGGTGTTTGACAGTGTCGACCGATCGAAACCCGAGACAACTTAAGTGTCGACCGGCTCTTGCAGGTGTCGACCAGTCTCTTTATTTTTATGTCTTAAAGGCGAAGTTTCTTTAAACCGATTTTAAACGAGTTTCTGCTGCGATATTTATGTACATTCTTTTGGAAGTCGTTTAAAAAAAAGTCTTTTTGAGTCAAAGAAAAATAAAGTTTCCCAATTTCTAAGAAATATTTAGTAGAGAATATGAAAGATATAGACGCGTAGTAGTTGGTAGCGAACCGGGAATCGTGGAGGATTTTCGGGGCGTTACAATAAATGACCGTTGATGAGTTTAGTTACAATTAATGTAACGAAAATCTATCCTATATTAGTATAGTTGATGGACAAAATTGTAATATGTACTCATGTTAATGATAGAAGTTACTAACCAAAAATTTGATAGGTGCCAAAAACATCAAAAATAATTTTTGTTAGAAAAATATGAATTTATAGATTAATATACAAGGTCAAATCCTTAAGGAATAATAGATAGATTTACTTTTATAAAAATTATAATGCAAAGAAAATGAAGTTTTGACAATTGAAAATAAGCGATGAACATCAAAATGAGATTTCAATGAGTGTTTCAGTTTTTGATTTAGTAAACGGATGATTGAAACATGAATTAATTTCTAATATTCTTGAATAAATTAGTTAATAACCTAATCTCTCTTTAGTTTCTCAATATCTAAACATAAAGAGACTGCTTTAGGATTTAATTTATCAATAGGATTAAAAATTAGAAAAACCTAATTCTAGCCAACCATCTCAACAAACGCAAATAATTTTGAACTAGATCATACACCTTCATAACTTATGTTATTTATCTTATATATTAGAACCTTTAAACAATTACAAATTCAATAGTCTTAATTATCGTATATTAAATTAAGAAATTGAAGAATTGTCAGTTGAAACAACCAAAAATAATAATGTTCGAAGGAAAGAAAATATAGGAATATTCAATAAGAAAAATAGTAATGAAAAGTGTAGGTCTCATAACTTCTATTCATCCTTTGATTAGAAATAAATAATTCACCGATCCATAAAAAAGTGGAGAAAACTCTAAGAAGAAGATGTGAGTTCTTTTCCTAAAAAATTTCAGAATGATCCCCTTTCTAGTTTTTTTTCCTCTCTCTTACCGGATCTTCAACAAAAGGATATCTCCTCCTTTTCAAATCTTTATTAGAATCTTGCTCTTTCCTAATATATGTTAATTGTCTCTTAAAATTCTCATTCTGTCCAATTTTGCACTTTCTTTTGAGCCCAAACTTGTTTTTGGCTTCTAGACCTTCAAATTAGTTCACGATTGATCCAAACTTTGCAAAACATGAAATTCAATCAAAATTTCAAATATTTCAATCAATAAAAATACAAGGAAAACCACATGAAATAAATGTGATTTTGTGCTTTCTTAATACCCTAAGGTTTTGGTTAAAATCTGTGATTTTGTGCTTCATTAATATACCCTAAGGTTTTTGTTATAATCTATGGTAATGAGGTTCATATGTGGACCAAGTGGGAGATTGTTAAATTTTCAAGGTATAAAGTAGGTCTACAAATTTGTTGTACAATATGTTATAGTGTTTTCATGATATGATCCCTATTAAAGGGATTAATGGCATCTTAAGTTATTAAGCTTCAATTATATATGATAATATAGGTTAGGCCATTAGAGCTTAAATGTGTCTAGAGAAAGTTTTGTAACTATTCATATATGATAGATGGAATAGTAATTACTAATTTAAGTTTACGAAGGGTTATGATACTCCATTCATAAGTCACTTTCATTCTCCTCTTCAAAATCTATCAACTTGAGAGAGAGTTTGACTTGCGAGACTTATTGAAACAGAAGATTTAAATGCTCTACTTGAATTGCAGTTGGACTCTAATGTCTATCCGAATAAATCATCATTCCACAAAAGTCAATCTTTGCCTGCTAGGCAAGAGGATAGCAAGTTACAAATTCAGTGTTGATAAGACACATATTTCTATTAGTATGAAATTTATAAATGTAGTTAATGGTGTGAGTTACTATTATTCTTTTTGTAGTGACGAATCATGTATGTGTTCTCAAGAAAGGTCGCTTATTTTTTGGGATCCATATCTTGTATCTATAGGGGGCGTGCATTGCAAAAATCAAAATAGATTTAATTACAATATTTAATCTATCAATATCTTGATCTAGTAGAAGATTTTTGGGTATAATGTCTATGTTCACATATAGAAACTAAAAATTTTAATGGATCTAGCATAAACTAGTTTTATGTTTAGTCAACACCAAGAGAATCATAACTTCTCACATTCTTTGGAGAATACGGAGGAAATTAGTACATTAGCGGAATAATTTCTTTAAAATAATAAGAGACATTTATGTTAAGCAGACTTTAAAGCAATCTAAAACACAATATCATCTAATTTCTAATCCAAGACAATGACGTCAAAAATTTATTGGTGATTTTATACAACACAAATGCGTGTATTCCCACAAGTAATATAGTGATAAACAAGATGTCGAACCACATGGAATTTATACAATTAAATTTATAATTGTCAATTTACTTCTACCTCAATTTTATTTAAACGACAAAAATTGCGATTTTTTTATGATTAAATTACTAAGAAAACAACAAAAAGCATTTAAAAAGAACTCGACCTCGAGTTTTGTAGCTGCAAATAACTCATCAAGGGGAAAATGCTTTGTTTTTTTCATGGTTGAAGATGTGCCACCAAAACACTCTTCTTATCGAACTAGTGAAACACAAACATACTGTCTCGTCCTTTATAAGTTGCATCAATATCACAAAGTCATGGTTATTTGAGTGAGGTATGACAAGCATCATATCCATTACATCAAATGAAATTTCATCTTTGTAATATATTTTAATTGACATTGGAATCTTGCAAACTTTATGTACTCAAATTTCAAAATCCTTTTTAATCCATGCAATTTTGAATGAGAAAACATGTTTTTCCACCAGTAAATTGAAGGATTTTACCAACTCTTTAGAAACTATATTTTATAAATTGCCACTGTCAATGACCAATTTACAAACTTTGTTACTAATGGTGCATCGTGTTCAGTAGATCTTTTGGTATATGAGTTGTCCAGCTCTTTTGAAGTAAGCAAAATTCGTTAAATGATTAACATTACTTGTTCTTCCACGTCCCCTTCTGCAAATTTAACATTTCTATAAATATTTCTTTCAAAACCATTCAAAAGATGGTTTGGTTAGTTGCACCAAATTTTTTTTTAGCTATCAGATTTGGATTTGATGATCAGACTCAACAATGATTGAAGAACTTCCACTAAGATTTTTTTAAGAGTTCGTATTTGAAGGAGCAGCATTCTGAGTAATTTTGGAACTATCTATATTTGTTGATCCCTTGGGAATAAGTGAACTTTCTAGAGTATGTCGTCAAAAATTGTTCAGTGTATGCACTGTAGTCCTGTTGATTTTCACTTCTACTTTTATTGCCAAATTAATGGCAATGTAACGAGCTATTAATTGATCATATGACTTAAAATAATTAACTCTCACATTTAGTCGATAAAATTCTTCTCTATACTCATTCACCATAAGATTAGTTTGATGATGACTATTGATATAAGAGTTGTACGTAACCTGGAGAAATAAATCGCTTTTGTAACAATCATTTCATCTTGGTCCAAGTTCGAACGAGAATTTTTCTTTGCCTCCGCAGATGAAATTGGAGTAACTCCCAATACACTACAGCTCTATCTTTTAATTTAAATGCCCCAAGCTTAAATTGTTTTTCCTCTAAGATATTTAAATAATAAAAAAAATTTGATTGTAAGAACCTAATCAAAGAAAATCTTCAATATTTAATCAACAATCAAAAGTCAAAAAATTCATTTTCATCTTGAATTTGTAAATATCTAAACTTCGATGAAAAAAAAAGAAAACTTGTTCATTATGAAAATCATCTCTTTTGTTAGATAAGTAATTAATTTTTCACAATTGTCTCGGCTGGAAATCACCAAGTTGTTGACGTTCAGGATAATTATTAACTAGATTTAATGGAAAAAGCAGTTCGTTGGTTGGAGTTTTGAGATTAGTTGCTTAAAACACTAGTTCTTTCGTTGAAAAAATCATCGTCAGAGTCAACATTGCTTCTACTACCCACCAAAACTCCTCGGCAGATTTCAAGGATGTAACACCCAGATTTTCCGTTTAAGTTAATTTCGGATTTACGTAATTGTAATAAGCGGAGTTTTGGTTGGAATTGTGAGCGGAGAATTTCTATTCTTAGGTAAATGGTTATTTTGATGTTAATGTAGGAGAGAAAAATTTAAGAATCCATCTGGAATCGGACCGTATAACAGTTTTATTAAACGGTTAAGGGTTAAGGGTGAAATAGTAATTAGAATTATTATTATTATTATAAAAAATTAAAAATAACAAAACACCTTATGGTGTTTTTCCCTTTCCCACACCCAGAAACCCCCCTTCCCTTCGATTTTTCCCTCCTCCGCGTAGAAGCCCCAGCTCCTTTCATCCAGTAGTTGACGATTCCTCTTGTCCCTTCATGAATCTTCTAATTTAATATATGTTTTAGTTAGTTTCTAGTAGTTATTTAGTCCTTTAGACGTTTCGAGTGTTAAAACCGAAATTGAGAAGGGTGGTGAAGAGTTTTAATGAAAACCTAGTAGGGGATTGTGGAAAATCAAAGTTAGAGTTGATTCTACCAGCATGTTGGTGTTTAAACTAAGAATATGAGTAGATTATGGGATTTTATGAGAAAGATTGAGCGTTTGATTTGCCCAGTACGTGAATTGTAGAACAGTTTCCGCTCGGTCACGCCCGGCCAAGCTATAGGTGTTGAATTAGAAAATGGATGAAACCGTTAGAAACTAGACGTCATGTGGAGTCTGTAGCATTTCCAATCGTCCAATTCGGACGAGTATTTGGGAAGTTATGAATTTCTGAAGTTGATCAGAAATTGAATTGGATCTCGGGTTGGTAGAGAATTTTGGTTTTGTACGAGTTATGCCTTTCAAACTAGGAATTTATGAGTTGAACGAAGTAAAATTGATGAATGTGTGATTGTATAGGTATTCTAGTTAGCGAGCGAACTACGAGTTTCGGCATACGAATTTCTAAAGACGCCAGATAAGTAATGTAGTAGAAGTTTTGCCTTCGGGTCTATATCACAACTCAGTAGGATGCATTGCACGTTTACTTTATATTATGCTTTGTGATATGAATCATGATTTTAAATTACGAGACGAAACAAAAATGAATTTTCATATTTTTACGAAGTGAAACAGTAGGATGTGATAAGACAAATGAAATGAGAAGATATGTAAGAAGATAATAAAGGTGAGGTTGAGTGGTCTTGTCCAGTGAGGTGGACCGCGAGGTGTATCACTGTTCCTCCGCTTTACGTGGTGACCTTGTCCAATGAGGTGGACCGCGAGGTGTGTCACTTTACTAGATCGAGTTTGGCCTTGTCCAGTGAGGTGGACTGCAAGGTGTGTCATCTCGATATATCACATAAAGAAGAACCCAGTAGTAAGAAGATAAAGAAGATGTAAGAAAGATACGAAAACGAAATTAGAGACGAAACTGTAGAAACTGTATATGCTATGATGTGAATGTTTTTTTTTAGTGTTTAAGTTTATATGTGCTACTTACTTAGCATTAGGCTAATAGTTGAGTTCTGTGATGTTGGTGACGACGCAATAGCGAGTGAGTATCCCGAGCATACCTAGGACTAGAATTCAGTTAGGGAAGGACGTTCGTGAGACGATTTGGCCGACTGTTGGGGCGTTTTGACCAGGGCGAACGTAGGTATGGGTGGTGAGGTGTTTTGAGTCAAATCGAGTCGTTTTGATGTACAATTGAAGATTTTAAATGGGTATTGAATATTTTGGTGTGTGAAGTAGGTTTGTAAATTGAATGGAGAAGCAGATGTTTGATTTTTGAGCGTTTAATTAAAACCGTGACCATTTTGGTTGTTTTCTGTAAACTTTATGGGGCTAAGTGTCGACCGATAGGCTTAGTGGTCGACCAAACCCGACAGGTGTCGACCGTACGGGTCGACCTGTGCGGACAGAGAGTATCGAGGTGTCGACTTATGGCTGTAGGTGTCGACCGCTCAGTGTTGAACGAGTGCGGGGTGTCGACCTGCAAGGAACAAGGTCGACCAAATCCCGTATGTGTCGACCGCGTGGGTCGACCTACTCGGACAGAGAGCAATAAAGTGTCGGCCGGCACATGCAGGTGTCGACCGGTAATGTAAAGCAAGCAGAAGTGTCGACTCGAGGATCGACCGACGCGGACAGAAAGGGTCTAGATGTCGATCGCCAAATGAAGGTGTCGACCGGTCCGTGAATTGAGTAGCAGGGGTTGACCGCGAGGGTCAACCTGCGCCAGCAGAGGCGAATGAAGTGTCGATCGGTATAAGAAGGGGTCGACCTAGAATGAGTTTTGTGCTTTTAAAATCTTGGATTTCATTTTAAACGATTTTTCTTCGAAAGTCTTCTATTGCGAGATTTTCAGTCAATTTTAAAAGGGGTGTTTTAAGTTGAAAAACAAATTATAAAATTTTTAAAGAATTTTTTTTCTAGAGAATGTGAGCGATGGCGACGAGTGATAGTAGGTAGCGAATCGGGAATTGATTTGATTATCCAGGGCGTTACAAAGGATGTTAGGTGTTGCAAAAAATACTACGTACGAACGCAAGTAAACGTATCGCATAAGTGTATAAATACGAGTCGAACCCACGATGACGATTTTCGCTTATTATTAAATGACTTTAAATCTAATTATAGAAGAATAGCAAAATTTCAATAATTTTGCTTAAAAGAAAACAATAAAATTTAATTAAGTAAACTGAAATTAAATAAAGTTGTTGGATCTAAATAGAGAAAAATCTAGTGTTTTCGATTTCAGTTAATTAATCCTATTTAGTATTCCTAATTTAATTTATTAATGTCTATTTCTATGTGTTGATAGCAATTTCACAAATTTATTTATTAATTTCTTTTAAGTAATGACAAATTTTATTCAACTAACGAATTATTGCCTGTTGGTTTCTAACCTAGCAATTAATTGAATACATTAAAAATAAGAAATCAAAATACCACATAAACATCCTAGCAATCTCTATTGTAAGATCATTTTCATGATAAATTATCCAATGCATGATTATTTATCTCCTTTCGGCCGCAAAACAATCCTACAAACATGTTATTATTGATCAGACAATCGTAAACATTAATAACAGAATAATTTATTCAACACAATATTGAAACAGAAAGTCAATAACTTGAATTCAAAAAAATACTAGTCATAATTCAGCTACATCGTAGTCCTAGAAAATAGAATTAGTTTATGCTACCCTAATGAAATACAAAGAAATAATAGAGTTCATCGTTTCAGAAGAAAAGAAGAAAGAAAATATGCTTGTATATGCGAAATTCTCTTCCCGAAGCTTTCTCTCTGTTCTTATCTCCGTCTTCAGCTCTCGTGATCTCCCCTTTTAATGAACTATCTCTCCCCTCTTATGACTGAACTCTGACATAAAATCAATGTTTCTTTTTGATCAACGACCCAGATTAATCCAATTAAAATTCTTAAATTCATATTATAATTTTTAATCGCACAACCGATCGATCGCTTGGTATAGGCACAACTTCTGCTCAATCATCGTCACTTTCACACTTCAACTGATCAATTGCTCCAACCTCCACTGATTGATCGGCACTCGTTCTACTCGTTTTACGTCACTTAAGTCGATCGTATAGCTGGT
Organism: Begonia peltatifolia; assembly: GCA_022433055.1. NCBI lineage: Eukaryota > Viridiplantae > Streptophyta > Magnoliopsida > Cucurbitales > Begoniaceae > Begonia > Begonia peltatifolia. Next base: position 3,635,026 of record CM039528.1, on the reverse strand, counting down.
CGATCACCTGAATGTAGCTGATCGATCGGTAGTGAGTTTGTCTTTTTTTTTTCCTGAAACTTCAATTTAGTCAATCGATAGACTGCATTTGCGACCGATCGGCAACTTTTCTTTTTTTTTTTTCATTAAATTTTTGTGTTTTAGCAGATCAATCGTTGGTGATCGATCGGCTCTACTTCAGGTTTTGCATCTAATTTGTCTCGTTTTGCATCTAATTTTGTGCGTTGAAACTCTAACATGTTATATTTCATTTTATTTGCGTACTTACACAAAAAATTATTAAATTCTTTCAAACATTTGAGAAAAACTTACCAAATCAATTATAAATGAGTACAATTAAATATGTAAAATACACACTTATCATTAGGTTGCTTTGGATTGGCTGAAAATGTCGCTGGTAGGTGAAAAATCAGGGGAGTTTGGACTCTGTCGGGTCGTGAAGGAGCAGATTATGCTTTATTGGATCGTGAAGGAGAGTGTTGTGATTTGCACTCTGTCAGGTTGTGAAGGAGTAGGTCGTCACCGCGATGTGCAGTTGACTAGTTGTGGTCTGGGTCGACTGGTTGTCATTGATGTTCATCGAGTAGTGCTAAAGCCGCAGGATCACCACCTGCTTCTATATGCACGAACATCGCTCATTCTGGATTGTGTTTAAGGTTGGGTAGTGGCTAGTAAAGATCGTCGGTGCTGTTAGGCTGACATAACCGGCCGTTCAGGTCATGGCCGGCGGCTAGCCAAGCCCTAGGGTTAGGGTTTCCTTCTTTTGCCACTATTTTTTCTGCTATTGTATTTCGTTTCCTCAACTGTCGTTTGATTCATTAAAATCAAATCTCTGAGTCCTCCAATTTTTTGCTCTTCGATAATCACTTTGTGGAGAGTTTCATGCATTTCAATTATCTCACAATCTATTTTTTTTAAATTATTTCAAATCGCCGTTCGTTGTCAATTATTTATTGCCAATTGGAACCTTCATCAACCATCAAGTTGGGGTGAAAATCCTCGCTTTGATACCAATTGATGTAACAAAAGTTTTGTTTTGTATTGTAATCAAAATAAGAAGTAGAAAAAACTAGAGAATAAAATAATTCAATATCTAACTTTACCTTAATGTTTATCCAACATTTTAAACAGAAATAAAACTTAAATAATTAAAATTAAAATAAAATATTAAATATTAAAATAAGACAATAAAACAACTCATGATCATTGAGCTTGCTAGGGACTGTGTCACATCAAAATGTCAATAAGTTTCTAGAGTATCTTCCAAGCGGTTATAAAAATCAAATTACCATGAATCTTTCTATGGTTGTTCAATTTTTTAGTCTTTAATGGAAACTTAGTGCACTTGATTCATGAATCAAAGTGTTCATCAGGAGAAGATGTGATTCTTCTTGTCAAATTATAAAAGAGGGAAGTGATCCCTTATAAGAGTTTTACTTTATCAAAATTAACGATTGAGATTTGTGAAAAGACTCGAATAGTTAATTATAATCAGGGAGGGACTAAGTACTCCCTATGTCAAAATGTTGGTATTGTCCAATTATTGAGACAAAACCTTTAATTTGTTGATGTTAGTCTATGGATCATCTCGCAAGGGTTCGAGTGCTTGTCTTCTTGCGATTGAAGATTTAAACAATATCTCGTTGCTTGGCATAAGGTGGTGGAAAGAAAAAGTAAATAATTCTCATCATTTGGTATCAGAACCACGAGTTCTCATTATTTGATATAAGAGTCACGTGTATATCAAATCGACATCTTTTAACAATGCGGAATAGAAACTCATGAATGCCTTTGAATTAAGTATGATGAAATTGACTCCAATCGAACTTTGTCGACGAAATCAAAGTTATCAAAAAGGAATTTGACCCGTAAACGAACTTAAATTGGAACTCAAGTTATCAAGTTGATCTTTCAAGTTTTAACTTGAAGAAGATTTAGTTTTTTACAAATTACTGAGAAAATTTTCACAAAAATTCAAAATTTATTTCATAATTATTCTCCAAAAATTACAAGTATTGTGTTTAAATAGAATACAAATAAATTTTAAAAATAATAATAATGCAAAATATCTCTAAAAATATAATAAATTCTAGTAATTGTCAAAATATAAAATATGAAAACCATAAAATATCAAAAACAAAAATACAAAATTGAATTTTTTAAAAAATTGTACAAGAGTGGTCGTGCAGCGTGCCCTACTTCTATTCTGCGCGCGCTGCCCTGTTCGCGCTCGCCCAGCTTCTGGCCGTGCGTGTGACGCCTTGTCCACACTCTCCCAACGCCCAACACCCAACACATGTACTAGGCGCCTCAAGTGCTCCCAACATCTTGTTGTGTGCACTACTTTATGTTTTTCACTTAGTTGACTTATAAGATGCACTACAAACATTTTTTTGGCTTCACCTTTCTTTAATAAATTTTTTCTTGTTCTTGAAAAATTTTTAGTTGACCTTTAATTTTTTGTCTTCCTTGATTCATATTATTCTCTTTCCATTTGAAAATATTCGTCTTTGATCTCCTAGATTACACATAAAAAAATTTATACTAGAAAATAGATTACTATTGTTACAAAAAATCAAATCTTTGGAACAAATAACAAATGTTTTCTCCCTTGCCAACATGACACTATTTTTCTCACTTTCTTCATTGGTTGTTTTTATTTTTTGTACCTCAACTTGATTCTATTTTGGCGCATGGTTCAACAACATCTTAACTTCTTGAATCTCATGGTTTTGTTGGAAAATTTTGTTAATCAGACAATTATCTTCCTCTGGTTGAAATTCCATAAAAATTGAATCTTTTTGGAGAAAACTAACATTCTCTTTTATATGCTCTTTGGTTGATGGCTCTTCTTTGTAAAGCTCTTTGCACTCTTAAAAAATTACTTCTTCCTTCAAATATTTGACTTTTAGAGAAAAGATAATATTTTCTCTCTCGTGCTCTTCGCTCTCTTATTTAACTTGTTGTTCTTTCAACTTTTACTTTTTTTTTTTGTCTCTTGTACCTTGTTGTCGTCTTACATCATTATCTCAAAAAGTTGTTTGATCTTTCTCAACAAATTTTTTAACTCTCAGATTTGCTTTCTTCTATAGTATTCCTCTTCATTCTATTGTTGACCTATGTATTGTTTTGGAGATGTTTTGTGGAAACGAAGCATGGTGTAAAGAAAAAAGAGAAAACACGAGAAAACACAAGAAAACTTGTTAACTGCATAGTCAGTTTAATAGATCTCTCTCATTTCTTCGCGTGTTTACACTGAAACAATATCATTTCTCTCGTGTTTTCACTCAAATAATGATTTTTATTATAATAGTCTCACTCTTTTGCCTTTTACCTATTAATTTTCTCTTTTCGTTCTTTATGTAAAATTTTAATCAAAAGAAAATATTCAACGAGTAAAACAAGGAATATCAAACTTTTAAACTAAGAATTCCAACCTCCAAGAATAGTATAATCAAATAATTTTGAAATAAGAAATATAAATAACTAATGAAGGAGACTTTGCCAATAAATAAAGAAGAAAATTAACAAAGTATTGATGAAGAGAGATATATAAGCAACGATATTTTAAGAACAATTAGAGATATCACAGAATTTAAGATCAAGAATTGAAATTGCAATGAGAGAGATTGAATATCTCAAGAACAATAATCGAGAATTCAAAGAATAATGATCGAATATATCAAAAATGATAATCAAATATATCAAGAATGATAATTAAATATTTAAAGAATAATGATTGAATATATCAACAATGATAATTGAACATTTCAAGAATAAGAATTGGATATTTCAAGAATAAGAGAAAAACTTGTAAGTATCAGAATCTGCAAAATGTATTTTTTTACGTTAAAGAATTTTGCAAAGATGAAATTATAGAGAGTTTCTTTGAATCAAGTATAAGGAATTTGGCCTGAATTGAACTTTGTCAATATAACCAAAATTATTAAAAAAATGAGTTTAACTCATAACTGAACTTGTGATTAAAATCAAACTTATTAAGTTTATCTTTCAATTTTTTATTTGAAGAAAATTTAATTTTTCTCAAAGAACTAAAAAAAAAATTCTCACAAAAAGTCAAAATTTATATCTCAAAGGTTATAAGCATTGTGTTTAAATATAATACAAACAAACCATAAAAATAATAGTAAATAGTCTAAAATATCCCTAAAAATATAGTAAATCTTAATAAGTGTCAAAATACAAAATATGAAAATCCAAAAACGTAAAAAAAAATATAAAAAACAAATTTTTGGAAAAATTGTGATAGAGTGGCTGAGCGCCGCGCACTGTTCCTTCTATGGCACGCCTTCCGTCCCCGAGTTACTGTGTACGCCACTTCATATTTTAGCTTCTACTTATAATATTTGACTAAAAGACGTTTCATGTATGCTTTTAAGGACATTACTTTCGTTTAATGAATGTTTACTTGTACTTGAAAAATCTTTAATTAAATCTCAAATCTTCCTTGGTTCATATCACTAGTCATTTGTGTATTCTCTAACATTCTTCATATTACATCACGTAAATTCATCGACGAATCTCCAACAGATAGTATAACATTATTTACTTAACTTCTAGATCCTCATGTTTTTTATGGCCATATATTTTGTTTAATGCCAATTTGAAATGAATTTATAATTATCAATATTTTAAACTCTCAAAAAGAGTGAGACGAGAACTCTTATCTTTTCTTCTCCGACCATCTTAAGAGATTCATAGTTTATCATAATTATGGCTCTTCGTAGACTTGAAAATCAGTTGGATTTTAATCATTTTTAGTTATATTAAATGTCATTGTATCAGTAAAAAATGATGCATAATTAGTTATCATAATTTAGTAATTTTCCCAAATAACTTAAAATTATACAACTACTTAATAATGTGCCTTTTGGCTACATGGGTTTAACTCATGATTCTATTTATTTTTAGAATGTACTTCAAATAAATCTAGTCCTTTTCTTTTTCTAGATTTTATTTTATTTTCTTATTATCTTTAAATCTCTCTATCTCTCTCTTGTTCTGGGTTATTTATGTGGCCGAACAACAACTATTAGCAGTAACCAAACCATGGAAAAAACGATATCATAAAAGGTAGTATTTTTAATTTAGAAAGGGTAAAATGACAACATTTTCACATTTTTTTTAGAGGAGTACATAAAAAATGCAAGCATGAAAATAATACGAGTAATTCTACGTTTATTCTCTATTTCTATTTTTCAACTCTTACTTCCGAATGTATAAACATTGAGTGATTTAATTCATATAATAAATTATAAACAGTTAAAATAAGTTAGTAATTACATCAGTCAATATTTAGTGCGTAGAAAATAAAAATATATAGCAGGAAGAGAGCGAAAAAAATAACATTATTTAAATAAAATAAATAAAGAGAAAGGAATAGAGTGAGTAATAGTTGGATCGTGTGATAAACGCACGAGTTAGCGTTGGAATATAAATTGGAATATGCGTACAATCAACAGACTGGGCCTGGCCCATGAACTCAAAGCCCGGCCCATGAGAAAACCCTAGCGGAACAGAAGTGGCTGGCGCTCACAACTCGTATAAGATTCGGTCGCAAGTGAGAGATTTCGTACGCCCTCTCTTTCGCTCAATTTCTGGAGGCTGCGGAGAGAGCTTTCCTTTCCTCTTCTTCTTCTTCTTCTTCACAGGTTCTGTCTTCCATGTCCTCCCGATCTCCCTACTTTCCTGCGGTTTCTTTGTCGCTCTTCTATTTCTCTGCTCTGTTTGTTGGTTTGATATCTAGGATTTTGATTCGATTTGATATTTATATCTCGTATTTTTTATTTCTGATTTGAGTGGAACTTAAGAGTTATTTTTACAGTATCAATCTTTCTATCCTACTTGTTTTAGCATTGTCAACGTAAATCTGAGGCGAATGGACGGATCTGCCTGGACTTGTTTTTATCATTGCTATGTGATGCTAATTTATTCTTATTCCTCAAGTATGGGTTAATTATTTCCTGAATATCTGTGCTAGTTAAACCTGGTTCTTTTAATTCTCTTTGTGACCTACTGTGTTTGTAAAGTTTTTGTTTTTTCTCTGATTCATTTGTAGAATTAAATTTCTTTTGATATAAATATTTGGTTGTTCTTACTTGCTTGTTTTCTTTGTAGCTGAACGACTGATTACGGTTTTTTATCTAAAGAAAAGTCAAGATGGTAAGTTGTTTTTTTTTCTTTTTGCTTATTTATTTCTTGGCAAAGAATAGGAGTGAGTGGGATTTCTTTAAATTCTTCAGGTGAAGTTCACAGCCGAGGAGCTTCGCAAAATTATGGACTTGAAACACAACATTCGTAATATGTCTGTCATTGCACATGTTGATCATGGTATGATTATTCTAAACCTTCTGCCTGTTTTATCCTTTAACGCATACTGGAAGATGACAAGTTAGGAGATTCTGAAAAGAAATCACGAGCTCTCTGGTTATAGAATTGGTTGGCTTAGATCTTATTCAGGAAAAAACGATGGAAGATTTGGGATAACATGTACCTAATGTATAGGATATTTTGATTTTAAACTCGATTTAGCGTGGTTAGCTCACTAAACAGTGAATGCTACGAGTGTTTTGAATTCTCCTTGAAAATATTGGTATTGAAAACGTTTGAAAGACTGAAATTTATCAGAGTAGAAGAATAAAATTATGTTTAAAAATATGTGTATATGGTGCCAGTACACAGGCTCCTAATAATGCACAGCTTGTTTCCTCTACTATATTATTTTATGGTAGCAGTTAAATGGTATTGGCATATATGTGTAAGTTCTTCCATCAGATAATACTTTGCATCTACTTCTACCTCATCATTAAACATTATTCTTACTTGTGTGTTGGATATTGAGAGTGAATTAATCTTGTATATCCTTTTGTGCTTGTCCAGGAAAGTCAACCCTTACCGATTCACTTGTTGCTGCTGCTGGTATCATTGCTCAGGAGGTTGCAGGTGATGTTCGGATGACAGATACTCGCGCTGATGAGGCAGAACGCGGTATCACTATTAAATCCACTGGAATTTCATTATACTATGAAATGTCGGATGAGTCTTTGAAGAATTACAAGGGAGAGCGAGTTGGAAATGAGTATCTCATAAATCTCATTGATTCTCCTGGACATGTTGACTTCTCCTCTGAGGTTACTGCTGCCCTCCGTATCACTGATGGTGCACTGGTGGTGGTAGATTGCATTGAAGGAGTTTGCGTCCAGACTGAAACTGTCCTCCGTCAAGCTCTTGGAGAGAGAATTAGGCCTGTTTTGACAGTTAACAAGATGGACAGGTGCTTCCTTGAACTTCAGGTTGATGGAGAAGAAGCTTATCAAACATTCCAAAGGGTCATTGAGAATGCAAATGTTATCATGGCCACATATGAGGATCCTCTTCTTGGTGATGTGCAGGTCTATCCTGAGAAAGGAACGGTGGCGTTCTCTGCTGGTTTACATGGTTGGGCTTTCACGCTGACCAACTTTGCAAAAATGTATGCCTCCAAATTCGGGGTTGATGAGTCAAAGATGATGGAGAGGCTTTGGGGTGAAAATTTCTTCGATCCTGCCACTAAAAAATGGACCAGCAAAAATACAGGTTCTGCAACATGCAAGCGTGGATTTGTTCAGTTCTGTTATGAGCCCATCAAGCAAATTATTGCCACTTGCATGAACGACCAGAAGGATAAGCTTTGGCCTATGTTGAAAAAGTTGGGTGTGACTATGAAGTCGGATGAGAAGGAATTGATGGGCAAGGCACTGATGAAACGAGTCATGCAAACTTGGCTACCAGCTAGCACAGCTCTCTTAGAAATGATGGTCTTTCATCTTCCTTCTCCATCAAAGGCCCAGAGGTATCGTGTTGAGAATTTGTATGAGGGCCCTCTTGATGACCAATATGCCACCGCAATTAGAAACTGTGACCCTGATGGACCACTGATGCTCTATGTGTCAAAGATGATTCCGGCATCTGACAAGGGTCGGTTCTTTGCTTTTGGTCGTGTTTTCTCTGGTAGAGTCGCCACGGGTATGAAAGTGAGGATTATGGGGCCTAACTACGTTCCTGGCGAGAAAAAGGACTTGTATGTTAAAAGTGTTCAGAGAACTGTCATTTGGATGGGAAAGAAGCAAGAAACTGTTGAGGATGTTCCTTGCGGGAACACAGTGGCCATGGTTGGGCTCGATCAGTTTATTACCAAAAATGCTACTTTGACAAATGAGAAAGAAGTTGATGCACACCCAATTCGAGCAATGAAATTTTCAGTTTCACCAGTTGTACGAGTGGCTGTTCAGTGCAAGGTGGCATCTGACCTTCCCAAGCTTGTTGAAGGACTAAAACGTTTGGCAAAGTCAGATCCTATGGTTGTTTGTTCAATAGAAGAGTCTGGAGAGCACATCATTGCAGGGGCTGGAGAATTGCACCTTGAAATCTGTTTGAAGGATTTGCAGGAGGACTTTATGGGCGGTGCTGAAATTGTGAAATCTGATCCTGTCGTTTCATTCCGTGAGACTGTTCTTGAGAAGTCGTGTCGAACAGTCATGAGTAAGTCTCCCAATAAACATAACCGATTGTACATGGAAGCTCGACCATTGGAAGATGGACTTGCTGAGGCAATCGACGATGGTCGAATTGGCCCAAGAGATGACCCAAAAGTGCGTTCAAAAATTTTGGCTGAGGAATTCGGTTGGGACAAGGATCTTGCCAAAAAGATATGGTGTTTCGGCCCTGAAACAACTGGGCCCAATATGGTTGTGGATATGTGTAAGGGAGTTCAGTATCTCAATGAAATAAAGGACTCCGTCGTGGCCGGATTCCAGTGGGCATCAAAAGAAGGTGCCTTGTGTGAAGAAAACATGAGGGGCATATGTTTTGAAGTTTGCGATGTGGTTCTGCACGCTGATGCAATCCACAGAGGAGGTGGTCAGGTTATCCCTACTGCTAGGAGGGTCATCTATGCTTCCCAAATCACAGCCAAGCCCCGACTTCTCGAGCCAGTGTATTTGGTGGAGATCCAAGCACCTGAGCAGGCACTTGGAGGTATTTATAGCGTTCTTAACCAGAAACGTGGGCATGTGTTTGAAGAAATGCAGAGGCCTGGTACCCCTCTCTATAACATCAAGGCCTACCTCCCTGTGGTTGAGTCCTTTGGTTTTTCGGGCACTCTGCGGGCTGCCACCTCTGGGCAGGCGTTTCCTCAGTGTGTGTTTGATCATTGGGATATGATGTCGTCCGACCCGTTAGAAGCTGGATCCCAGGCTGCCAATCTTGTTGTTGAAATTCGAAAGAGGAAGGGGTTGAAGGAGCAGATGACACCACTCTCTGATTTCGAGGACAAGCTCTAAATTGGCGCATTATAATTAATGGTAAAACAAGTCTGTTTTTGTTGTCTTTTCTAATTTAAAAGAACTTAGTAGTCTGATTATGTCGTTGCTTTGGTTGTGGATGAAAAACTTGAGATTGAGTTTTGTTTTAAATTTTGTTGCGTTTTGTTTATTTGAAAAATCTTATTTATCATTTAGATTCTATGAAGTATGTCAGCTGATTAAGAGAAGTTCTATGTTTGAAAGTACATCTCAGGATTGATTTGAATCTTACATTTTTATTGGGTCATTGATAACTTGTGATATAGGTGAAATGAACAATAGACTAGTTCGTTTCCAGAGACATTTATAAAGCTTCAAAAGACAATGATCTACTCTTTTAATATAGAAATGGCCACTCTCACTATTAAACAAGAGCTCCGCCCTCTTTCTTTTTTCAATGATTTGGAAAAACTGAATTATATAAGCCCTTCTCTGTTGTAGAGAGAAATTAAATTTGCTTTTCGTGAGACTCGGCAGGTAATGGGAAGTTTCTGAGGGTCGGAAAACATCAGGCTGAAGGTATTGATTTCGGATTTTGTTTCTCTGTTGTATTCACGTAACTACCTTTAAAGGTTGAGTTTTTTTGTTGGTGAACAACTTGCTTTGACACTAGCCTTGTGACTGTTGTCGGGTTCGAACTCGGGCGAAGATGGTGAAGGAATTGCAGCCAGCGTCGTGAAAGATGAAAGACAACGATGTTCTGCTCTAGTCAGCGTAGCGACCTGCTAGCCCAGCCCCACTAGAGACTCTGTGGACCGCGGTTCATGCATTGGTTAAGCTGCGGCCCAACTCTTTTTGGGCCTCATTCCAGTAGTTTGGTTTGCATCCACGTCCCTTTTGGGCCACAGTTCGGGTCTAATTTTGACCCAAATTTGGGATAGAAAAAAGATTATTTTCTCAGGTAAAATTTAAAAAAATTAATGTATACATTTTTTTAACTTAAAAATGTACAATTTTATTTTTAATTAGGTATTGAGATTTAAATTAAAAATCTTGAACTCTTGGAATTTGGACCTTTGGATAATTGGGTTTTGATAAGTGGTAGAGACCCCCTCAAAGCAGGAGTTATTCCTACGTTGAAAAAAGCATTATTATGAGACGTATTCTTGTATTAATAATGTGTTTGTTTTAAGATTCGTTGATTTTATTATATTATTTATCTATTTTTACTGGATATTTATTTCAAACATGCATTAATTCTTTATTAATCACTTTGGTAAAGTGTACCAAAGAATGATCGATCCATGAAGTGGTCATGTTTTCTTTATCACAATTTGCCTATTATAGAATGTGATTGTTTGTGTTATCTGGAGTAACAAGACAATTGATTGTGTCGTGTCTCTAAACGCAAAATTATAAACATGATCAAAGTCTTATTTTTATGGCTAGCGATAGCTGAGTATTGCCTTTATTTATATGCTTATGATAGGTGTGCTCGGATACTGTAAGTGACTTCATTCTCATTAAAATTTTTATATGGTTTAGTAGGACATTTTTTATATATTAACCACATTATACTGTGATATTTTTATTGATTTTTTTATCATTTGTTTTATAGAAAGTTTTGAATTTGGCAAGCTCCTTCGTTTTAATTAAAAATCTAAATATTAATTATAAATTTTACTCACGTTAAGTTAAGTTGGCTCATCTCGAATGCCTCTTCATTTCATCACTAGTTGCCAACTCAAGACTAAGCTTGCCGATCTTTTCTTTTGTCTCGTAATATTATTAATTTCACGTTCGAGAAACTTTTTGTGAGGCCAGACTTTGATTTTTTTTTTTTTTTTCCTTTGAGACTTATTTATTGTTGTTTCTTTTCTTATGCATTTACTTTAGATTAATATTACTATCTCATGTCTAATGTCATTAGCGCATTAGTCATGGATCTTGGCTTTTATTCGTATTCAAGTCTTTTGTAACATATTCAATAAATTTAAATTAAGGGTCGGGCGACACGGTTTGTTTTCAGATCAAGTTGAATCGGCCTCCTCAGCAGTGACACATGCATTCATCTATCAGGTTAACCATTGAGGTGGGCAACGTTTGTTTGTGGGCTTTGCTCCAAACAGGTGGATGAAATGCCATTTTCAAGGAGGAAGCATAGCCGTCTCATTTGAATTCAATCAAATTCTTTGATAATTGATAAGAGGGAAGACAGAGATGTGTCACGTCGTGGGAAGAAAAGCAAAATCAGAGGGCATATACTTTTAGTACATAATCTTTAAGCATGTAAGATTAGAAATGGAGTGGGTCCGCTTTGGTTTCTGATAAGAAATTATCTTTATCTGTTCTGTGCACTGTCCACCGATGAAGATGACGATTAGTGTGGAGAGAAGAGATGGGAGAATAATGGCTTCACTTTGCATGTGCACTGCAGTCACTGTCCTTCAATTTCAATGAAAAGAATCAGACCCTACCCTAGTTAGTATCCCACTTTCTTTTTTTACTTGTAGTTTTTTTGGTGCCTCTTTTTCTCTCTCCTCTTCCCTTTTTCTCTCTTTCTCTCTCTACTTTTTTCTTTGGTGCAAGGATGATTCGTGTAATGAATGAAAGTTATGTGTGATGGGTTGGTGGACCATCTTTGTTTTTTTCTTTTCTCCTTTCTGTTATTGTCCGCCTAAGATCAAATGGCATCACCTTGCTGTGGACCACAAGCAACGAACAAGGATTAATCCATCTTGTTTAGGAATCGAACAACACTTGAAAAAAAATAGGACGGGGGATACCAAATGTACTTAAATCTAATTGGTTTGGCTAAAATAGTATTCATCTCACACCGAAATTCATTACTCTTATTATTATGCAACACGTATCTCGATATCTACCACCTTATAATTTAATTTAAACTCATTTTTTTAATTAATTATTTAAATTTATTTATTTTGACTGCCTTCTAGGGAGAATATCCCATTGTTTATGTGGGCATGAAACCCCAAACCATAAATTCATCTAAACTTGCAATTCTGTATATTTTAGTCCAAGATCAACGATAGATCTACTCCAAAAGAGGAATGTCAAGATTTTATTGTTTGAGTAATTGGAAAATTTGGAGTTTATATACAAAGACCCAACTTTTTTTTTTTAAAAGGTTTGATGGAGTGGCAATAAGAAGTCGATATTGGTGGCACGTAGAACTCACTGAAAATTCGCGATCAATGGTTGTATGTAGAACTCAAATCCTCTCAATCCATATTGTTAGTTTGGTTTTAATGTTTTAGAGTTTTTAGGGTCGAGTAATTTAAACTACGGATAAAAATTGTGTTTTGGAGTATCGTTGAAGAACATGATGTTCTGGCTATAATTTTGGTTGGAAAAAACTGCAAGGCATCAAGACGACGATAAGCCGCGAGTTAGTGATATGTAACGTTGCGGCTCGTACCTAAATCACGCTCATTTTTTGGCCAAATTGTTCTTTTGCCTCATTTGTTTATCAAGTCATTCTTAACCTCAAATTGAATCCTATTTAGCTACTGATTGTGATATTGTGGTCATGTACGCAAACTTAAGACACGTTTTAGGCTTATTAGATTCTTAGTTTAAGATAATAGTAGGCTCCGTAGAGCTAGAGTTTTATCTTTTTATCTAGCATATCATGCATTGCTATAAAATTTATTTTGAAATCATATAAAATTATGAGTTTGTTTTATGGCTCGTCCCATATATATTTTTTATATAATTTTCACTGGGAGGTTTTTTTGAACATTCACATTATTTTATTGATCATCTTAGTCGTGGAACCAAGTTTGATTGACACACGTGAGAATCTTATTTTGTTACCGACATTCGGCAGTTAGAGAGTGTGTTTGTTTTTTAACTAGAGTAATAAAATGGTTGTATGTATCGTGTTCATAAGTGCAAAAACTAAACCTAATCAGGGTCGTTCGAAGCTTTAGAATTGTCGAATATCACCGTTATTATTATTTATGTTTATGTAATGTTGCGTAATATTTACTGATTTAAGTAAATATTGTATCATAGTAGAATATTTTAAAAGGTATTTCACTCAATTTTTATAAAAACATACATATTATTCTCATAATGATCTTTTATTTTTCTTACTTCTCCTATGAATGTAAGAATATATATATATTTTTTAATTTTTCTTACTTCTCTTGTGAATGTAAGAATATATTTTTTTTTTTATCTTTCTTGAGTTTAATCGGCTAATAACGAACTAATGAATCTCTTTTTTGTTATTAAACTTCCCAATCAAATTCATCATGACACTCATAATGATCAATTTTATGAATATCCCATAATATTCTTAAAGCTCGCTCCTGATAAACCTCAATTTATTACTTCTTTTCCACCAATAATGCTTACACCCTCAATTTATTCTAAAAAATAAGATTTTTAGCAAGAGATTTTTGATATTCAACAACTTCTCTCAAAAAATAATTGGAGAAATCCAAACATTTATCTATCCAGTCATAATGTAAATCATCCTCATTCTAGTGACAACTTTGAATAGATTATAGACTAATTCTCACCTTAACTATTACTCTTGTTAGTTTTAAGTCTAATTTTCGGCCCGCGACATCGGTGTAGGCTCAACTTTTATTTTCTTAATTTTATACTCCCTTTCAAGAGTTTTATTTGAGTGAGGTTAGAAATTTTACTTATGTCATACTTTTACTTTACTCCATGTACGTGCAATTATTATTTTTTATTTGAGTATTGCAATGTCCGTTTATCCTAGCAAGTATTGGACCACGACTTTTAATATTTTTAGGTATACGATTCGGCTCAAGTCCACTAAAGGGTTGGACAGGAGAAGATAGTTGTACATCCGCTTCTCTCTCTTCAGATCTACACATCATTTCAATACATAATTGCGTTTCTTAGCAGAGAGCTGATCCATTTATGGAGCAGGTCCACCCACTTTACTCGACCACAAAAGAGACGAAGGAAAATTAAATGGAGGATGCAAACAAACAAACTGTTTTTAAAAACCCCTTGAAAAGCCGAGCTTCCCGCTGAAGGAGATGGGAGGGGAGGGGCCAAAGACATAATCATTTAAGCAAAGATGGGGGGGAGTTAAGAGTTTGGAGCAACAGTTGCCCAAAAAAGGGTTTGTTCAATGCGACTGATATGGTGGTTCAGGCACATGGAAAGCCTGCTTGTATATTTCTAGTGGGAGAAAGATGGTGTTTTACACTATGAGACACAACTCTAAGGGCCCTACCTGCACTGCCAGAAATTGTAGAGAGAGAAAGTTGGTGAGAGAGAGAGAGAATAGTTCTTACTACTTTTCCTCTGCCTTTCTTTTTACTTGTTTATCTTTTTCAAGGCTTCATTTTTATAGTGGGTTCCTTCTATCTACTGTCTCCATCTTCACCCTAACTCCATCTTGGAAAGTAGATTCATGGCGGGTCATTGAGGAAAGGAAAAAAGCACCGTCTGAGATGTGATTATTTCTAGGCACCCAAATGGTTCTCTGCATTATAGCCTCTTGCTTTTTGGGAAGGAGGAGGAGAGAGATAATCGTGGATTCTTTATCTTGTCCTGCCCCACCAAGCCTTTCTGAAAAGGGCAAATTATATATTCATAAATTACCCATCACTTCCTTTTCTTGTTTACGTTGTACATAGTCATCCATTGACAGGAAATCTGCAAAACAACCTTCTCCCAACGTAATAGATTGCCTATTTACACGAGGTTTTCGTTGTTCAAAGTGTAAATACTGTAACTTTTTCAGAGAAAGGGGGATGGGTCCATCTGAACATTAATGTCTTAGGTCTCATCAAACTTCTTAAAGGTGGTGACAGATGAGATGGGTAATGTAGGGTCGTCGATGTAAATCAGAAAGAATAAAACAAAGTAACGAAACATCAATTCTATGATGCCCGATGGTATGCATTAGAATAGTAGGAATACAGAAAAAAAAAAACAAAAGCTTGAAAACCCATCAATGGAGGGGGGCCCCATCCCTTCTTCAATTTCAAATCCTTGGCCCTTGCCACCATCATTCCACTCCCACAAATAACTCGTCACCACGTGTTAACAAGCAAATTCAGCTGCCGTACTCTTATAAAAAAATCAACCAACACCCAACTATACTTGTGCAATTAAATAATAACTGATATGTAAAGCTAAAATTATCAAAATTTAATTGAGTGTGTAACTAAAATATTTTGAATAATAATAAAATATATTTGAGAATTAAATTCGAGAAGCATGGATTTGAATCGATTTTCTCTTACTCCACAATTTGTTTACTACAAAATTTATAGAGAAAGTTGTAACACTGCGTTAAATGACTTAGAATTATTATTTGAATCAATACTTGACATAACTACTTAATTAATTCTTTTCATATTTTCTTTCGGACATATAAAAAATAATATATTACTTAAAATTTCAATGAAGTATCGTTCTAAACTGTCACAAGAATTTAAACAATTGATATGAAAAATGTTTAGAATTAACGCATGTCGTCAGAGTTAATTATTCATGTAATTCAATACACGTCAAAATCACCATTTTAGGACATATAAAATACAATCATAATATTTATCCACGTAGCATTCATTGAATTATTTGACTAAACATTGTAATATTTTATAAAAAATTATATGGTTTGGTATTTTCTCATCTTAACCACTTAAGAAATTAGGTCATAAAAGAAAAAGTAGAAGTAATCATTGTATAAAAATATAAAAAAAATATTCTTTGCAATGCGACGTTGCAGCAACGAGATCTGATATTAGACTTCACAGGAGGAATCTGTTCATGTTCTCTCGTGCATGTCTTGTTCTTTCTCTTGTTATCTACCTTTTAAAACCTTCCAAGGCTTCACGTAAGATTCAATTTTCAAATTTTAAATTTCAAAATATTTTATTATCCTCTTTTTATTAATATTCTCTTGTTTGTTTTGTTGAAATATTTTAAAATTCAAAAATAAATTTTCTCTTTCTTCTCTTGAATCCGTCAACTTCGCATCTCTTCCATATTTAAACAACTTTGTTTCTCTTGAACAAGTATATCATTTCATGTATTCTTGTTAATCAATATTTTTTTACCAGCATCGTTCTAAAATAATTATAAATGAATGATAAATTTTTTTAAAAAATAATGAATAACAACAATCATTATAAAAATTGATGTTGTGTGGGATGTCATAATACTTTTTTAATAATTTATATATTTTTATGTAATTAATCACTAATTTTTAGCCATACATATACCAACAAAATATTTGTGTAACAGGTGTTTTCAAGACTTATCACATGCCCAGTATTAAAAAATGATTATTGATTTAGGGTTCTTCCTTTCTAGTACAAAGAAGAAAAGAAATGGGCAATTGATTTGGTTGGAGTGTCATTGTCTTCTTCGTCGGCATCTGGTTGCCTGGGAGCGGAGAGATGAACTGTGTTGACGTGTTTGTAAAGTAGTAGGGGAGTTTAAATCGGAGGTAGAAGGATAAGACCCACTTGGAATGGACGTAAGATTCTATTGGATTGGAGACAAAAAAGAAAGCCCGATTTCATTGCAGAGAGAGAGAAGAGAGAGAGAGTACATGATAATGGAGAGATTAACTATATAAAGTAGAAGTATTGATTGAAATGGTACACGGCATTTGACAATTGAAATTATCTCAATGTTTTGATTAACAAGCTTGTCTCCGTGAGTCAGTAGTAGGTCTACATTAAACAATTCAATATATATATATATATATATATATATATATATATATATATATATATCGTGATCAAGTGAATTTGATTATGGCTGATGGACTCAGTAATTGTGATGGTTGATTAGACTAATCCACTGCCCATTTCAGATCATAAGATTGATGTTATCTTCAACGTTGCGTTGGGAGAAGGTTTGGCCAAATATATTTTAATCTAATAAATTGGAAGCACACTGTTTTCGATCATGCTCAGCGCTGGTCAATCTCATGATACATATATATTGATATTCTAGGCAGTTCTGTTCAATAAAAATACAAAAGCTTACAACTCAGTCTTGGCGTTTCTAGCCAACCACCATTATCAAACCAACCTTCTCTCTCTCTCTCTCTCTCTCTGTATTTTTGGAGGAGAGAGAAAGGTCGATGAGGATGAGCATCTGAGAAACTGGGAAAATGACACCATGTTTTATTATTATTATTATTATTATTATTATTATTATTATTAGTTTAGTGGGAGAGCCGTTGAAGTTTCTATCAAATTCCTTCAAAGAGAGATGCCATATTATTATCCAAAAATTCCAATTTATCGCACGTAACTCCATTCTGGTATATTTTTATAGAAGAGCTTACATTTTCAACAATAAAAATAATATTATATTTATTTTGTTTTCTTAAAATATCTGATGACATCAATCATTATTCGAGGTGTATTTAATAGATTATCAAAAGGAAGAAGTTGCTTTTTCCGGTAAATTGTTCTTCGACCTTTTTCCCATAGATTCCTAGGCACAAAATTATTAATTAATTAAATAAAGCAAGTGGATTGTGCAACGTTATATTATTAAAATAATATTTAATTTAATTTAATAAAATATTATAAAAATAATAATAATTTTTTTATTACATTAAAATGCAATTAAAATATAATAATATAATAAATTATAAATAATTAATTTATTACATAAATAATTATTTAACATGTATTTTAAAATGGCAACTTTGTGAAATTTGGAAATGCCGGTGTCAAAAGGGACAGATGGTCCTAATCTGGTGGTGGGCCCCACGAGATACTGTTTCTTATTAAATGCTAATTTTGTCCAGTTATGGGCCCCACTCTTTCCTATGCCACTCTGATTTTCAGGACACAGCACCTAACATCATCGTCATCCTCATAATCAACGAGACAGGGGCGGGTCCCACCTCAGCTTGTCCCCACATTACAATAAATCCCATTTTGGGGAGCTCCTCTACTCCTTATCGTTGACCTCGAAATAAATGCAAATGTTAGAACAGTAATCACGTGGACGGCACTGCCCCACCGGCGACCACACCCCGATCTGGACATGCCCGGAGCATTAAATTGTTGTCGCCGACGTATCCAGAACAGCCGACACTTTGAAAAAAATTAAACAGATAAATCAATCGGCGTGCTCTTATCGATAACGACGATCCAAGGGGGGAGCATTATGCGCCACGTCCAACCACTATTTTTAACTAAAAATCAAAAAACAGAAAAGATGACGTTCATTCTCGACCACGTCGTCGTGTCCTTTACGCTACTCATTTTGGCGCATCTCTCAACAACTGATTCCCGTGTTCAGAACGGTGCGTGGAGCGGGGACCCGCGTCGTTCTCTTCCTACGAGTACGACAGCGCGTGCATTTCACCTTCTAGTCTAGATGACTGGGTCTGGGGCCCACGAATCATAACTCTCAAGTGAAGTTAAAGTGACCGCCCGGAAATAACTTATCCTCTCCCTAGCGCGCAAACAGAGGCCGGAACATCACGAAAGAGAAAAACCCATCCGGCAGAAGGCAGCCAGCATGCCTATTTCTAAGTTATAATGGAAGGAACGAAGAAATGAGATTAATCTCGAAAGATTATGGGTTCCATAAAAGTTTCTACATCTTTTAGGTAAGAAAGATTTATCCTTTTTTCTGATTCTAAAATTGGTGGCAAGTGTTGGGTCGATTTGCTTACAAGTTAATGTGAACAGTTGTGTTTCTGGTGGATTTACAAATGGGGCAAATATGAAGCGATGACCCACAAACAGTACATAGACACAGGTGTCTGCATGGCAGGATCAGCACGCACGACTCCTCTTTCCCACAGTTTCTGCACATTCTACTTCCGCTTCCGTTACTGCTATTCTCTCCTCCTCTTTCTTCGTCTTCTTCCCCGCCATTGCTTCCGCAGCATGACTGCTCGTCGTCCATTATTGCTGCTCCTGGGTGGTCGTTTGTTCTTCGCTCTTCCTTCACCTGCGCCAACAGCTGTTCCAGGTTTGTGCGTAGAGCGTTTACGGTCGCCTCGTTCGTCTGCGCCACATCTCTCCATATCTGATTCTCCATGCTTAGGGATTTCACTCTTTCTTCTAGCTCCCAGTTCATTTTTCCAATAGTTTCAATCTCTATCTCTTTCGCCCTCAACCTCCTCACCATCCCCAATTCTATTTCTTGTAGTATTTTTCTAGCCTGAGTCTTTCGCTTTTCTTCTATCTCCAACTTCATCTTTTCCATCTATACCCAAAAAAAAAAAACAAACCTTCAATAAACGAATTAATGTTGATAAAAGATAGTGTAGAAGAAGAACAAATAATTTTGGAACATACATGTTGATCGATAAGATCGCGTGCTTCCATATTCTGATTTTGGATCTGGAGAGTAATGTCTTCGCCAAGAAATGAGAAAAAGCCGCACGTTTTCGGCTTCTGGGAAACTGGGTAGGAGAGAAACGGGGTTACAGAGTCTCTCATCCGCTTTCTGCATAAAGGAACGTTGTAAGTTATGCCACTGTCACATTTCATCCCTCCGGCGAAAGCTTTCAGCGGAAACGAATCCACGATGACGGAATTGTACGCCGGGAGAAGGCTCTCGGCGGTGGTGGTTCCTGACAATGGCACTCCGTATCCAGTCATAGAGTTGTAAGCGTTTGTATTTCCCTTGATAGGGTTCATAATTTCCCTGCGTATCCATCAATTGTTCCGTCAGACCAATAAGGGAAAGATACCTAAAGAAAAGATCATACAGAGAGAGAGAGGGGAGAGAAAGGTACCTGCTTCCGATGAGTTGAGGAGGGAAGCAATTTAGGTACCGAGCTTCGACGGCCATGATAGTTGAAGGGTGGACTATTCTTCTTTGACAGGCTAATCTCTTTATGCCTGTGTCTTCTTCGTTCCAGGTTGGGATGAATGAAGGTCGTAATTTGGCTGGAGGGAGAGTATTTATTCTGGGTGGAGAAGGAGAGAGAAAGAGTTGAAAATAAAACAAAAACGCTCGCACTTATAAAAGCTGAGGAGAGAGAAAAAGATAAGAGGAGAAAAGGGAGGAGATTTGGTTTTGCCTAACCAAAAAGGCCCCTTCCCCGAATTTACCTCATCGAACTTTGAACAGCGAAGCGAGGAGAAGACCAGGTTAGCCCCGTTATTCCAGGAAACGGAGGAGGGTATTTCCGAGATATCGTAACTCGTGAGATACCTTGTTTTTTTCCCAAGTATAATATAAAAGAAAGACACGTGACACGGTGGCTGTTGTAACTGACAGACTGAGCATCTGCCACATCGAAGCAGCCAACACGTGTGTAATGCGATCAGAGAAACAAGACAAAGAAACCCAGGTGGGCACGTGCGACGTGCCAGCGTGTTAAGAGCCGGACCCACTGCCGGGTACGGTCTCCCCGGCGGTTCTTTTGGCGGTTTCTTCCGGAGAAGAGAAGCCAGGTTTTGGGTTGGGTCCATCACATCCGTCCAACTCCATCAGGATCTGTGATTCAAAGAGATTAGGTGGGAGTCATAAATAATCACCAAAATCTGAGTTTCAATTAAGCCACGGCTTAATCGAATAAATTAAAAACAGATTTACCCAAGTAATGTAATCCAAATCAATGCAGACTTCATCTAATATACGTTACAATATTCAAACTGCTGAAATTGAAAATGTGTTTATTTAGGACGTCATGGATTACATTACAAGTAATATCTTTAAAATCAAATATAAAATTTGATAAACAAGACTCCTCGGAGATAGTCCGACACGACGAGGGATGATGAGCAAGTTTTGTGCTTAATTAAAGATTTTGATAAATTTTGTATGATAGTGGGAAAATCATGCACCCACTTGAGTAAAATAAGAAAGCATTAACGGACCACGACTCTCCACCTTTTAGATGGTAGCGCTTTCTCTTGGAAGAGCTATACAGATTATATCATTATTCCAAGGTGCTGATAGATTTGGCCTTGCCAACATCTAGAACTTGATCGAACCAGCTTATTGTTCACAAAAGTCAGGCTGCATTATTGCCATGAAACTTCCTAGAGAGAGAGAGAGAGAGAGAGAGTTCTGGATTCCACATGAAACTTT
The DNA here is from genome assembly GCA_022433055.1 of Begonia peltatifolia. Classification (NCBI taxonomy): domain Eukaryota; kingdom Viridiplantae; phylum Streptophyta; class Magnoliopsida; order Cucurbitales; family Begoniaceae; genus Begonia; species Begonia peltatifolia. Next base: position 3,613,670 of record CM039528.1, on the reverse strand, counting down.
CTCTCTCTCATTTCGGAGGCATTATTGCTCTAAAAAACAACACAACCGCATCATACCATGCCTGTTTCAAAAGAAGAACCAGAATCCGAAATAATGGAACCAAATTAAATAAAAGAGAAAGGAGAGAGAGGAAAAGGGGCAAGATGGTGGAATGGATCACAACCCATATCCCCATATGTGTATGATTTTCATTACTTTTTAGTTGGGGGAAAAGAGATGAGATATGGACGGCTGTGATTGGCCTTCGCACATTGATCAGGGCGTGAATTGGGAGGATATTTGATGTGGGAAATCATGTGTATTTGTGGTTCCACGTCCACCCCCACCTTTTACGGCCAATTTGTTTGTACCTTTGACCTATTTGAAGTTGCTTCCTACTTTATCTTTTCTTCCATTTTTATGAAGTTTCAACCTTAAGTTTTGCCTGCATTCCACATGCGATCTTCATCAAAATACCCCCTTCATACTTTTATTTGAAAAAAAGGAAACCACAGTCATTACCCTTCCTTGCAATTTTTTTCTAAAGTTGATTGCAATTGCGATTGGATCAAATCTCGACGCGTAAATTTATTAGTTTTCATACTTACAAATGTCATTCATTACCCATGATTCTATACTTTATTTTTTTTAACCAAGTGTTTGAGTTTGGAGACATTAATGTTGTTGAGTCAAGAAATATGTGTTATGGATCTCTTTGATGAAGTTCAATTACTCGAATTCTATTTGGGTATAACTAATTGACCAACATTATGTATCTCTATGTTAAGATTCTATCTTGTATTGCAAATATGTGTTTTAGTCGAGAAACTCAATTATATTTTGATTTCAATAAATTTTCTATGTACGTGGGTTTGACACGTTTGGGTTATGCGCTTGAATTCTTGACATCTAAATTTTGTATTTTATTTAGTTTGGTGTTCGATTTTGAGCATACTCCCAAGCTTATTAATAATAAACTGATTCTTTTCGAGCATAGAGCGTGAATTTTTTAAAACCCTCTCGTGGTAAAGCCGCCCAAATAAACGAGTTCTCCCCTTTGTTAGGGTTTTATTAAAGAACTGAGTTTACTGAGTTGATGTACGACTTCACACAAAGTAAGAGGCACAAAAAACAAACGAAAGCTCTTTGATATTTGTTGTCTTTTGCTTTAGAATCTCAAAGCATTGAAGTTGGAGGGGTGCGTAGTTGAGCCATCATTATATCTTGCATTGGAAACATACCATACCTTACTTCTTTGTTCTCTTCACGATGCTTATAAAGGGCTTAGCTTTATCCCGTAACTCTGCCAAGCTTATCTATATCATTTCCACCATATTTCATCCATTAAATTATGGGTCCTTTTATTTATTTATTTTTAAATTAAGGGTCCCCCACTTGAGAGAAAAGGAAAAGCACAAGGTACGTGATTCTCTCTCTACCCATCTGTCTTCAATAATGACACTAAAATCTTCTTTCTCCCTCTTCACCACTTAGCGTTGGACGTATCACCATCGCCAGTACTGCATTGTATGAATTTGCACAGGAAGCCATGGGAGTGGAGAAGTGGGGAAGATGGAGTCGGTGATATGCAGAGAGGTTATCGGAAAAACTAAACTATTCTTTCTGATCATCTCTGTCCGACCCCAGACTCCACCTTTTCCGATGCATCTGATTCTCTTTCTCTCTCTCTCTTCCTCCCTAGCATATGATATTGATTTTTCTATGCCCATGTATCACGACATCACGTAGTCTCCATCCCAGAGTTCGACAAGTTTCCCACGTTACGATTAAAGCAACTGTTGTTTGTTTGCATGAGAGAAAAACGACATCGTTTTATCAGCTTTTCTGGTCCATCGAACGTTGGCTTTTATGGGTCTCTGTAACTATTTTTGTCAATAGTTATTTTATTTCTTGGAAACAAATGACTTTTCTTTTGAACTATTTGTCCAACAAATATAATATCATACACCAAAATGAACCTTGAAAGCGATGAAACTATTATATCCCATAGAGAACCCGAAATCGGCGCAACCGAAAGATGAAGCTTGGGTCAGGCTAAATCGAAAAAAAATAAAAAAAAATATATATATATACACACACACACACAAAGGTCCGTTGAGAAAGCGGTTCTCCCATCTTCAGAATTATTTCATATAAAGTTTTATTCCCTGTCTCCAATAAGTCTTTTGCAGACGATGGTAGAGAAATATCGTTACAGAGATTCTGATAATTCTTGAAAAAGAGTTATTATATCAGTTCATTTTATACTAATATTATCCGATCATATTCAAATTATAAAAAATTTATTTCAAATCTTATGCAAAAGTTAATATTTTATGCAAATTTATATTAAAAGAATATTCAGATAATTGACAGATGAAGTTAGATCTGGTTGAGCGAGATAAAATAGTTTGAAGATATTTATCGAAACAATTTATTTTTTTTAATTTTTAAGCAGAAAATTTCCTGAGATAAAGAAGAGATATTTAGAAAAGATTATGAAACAGAAAAGTTGTTGCTGGAGAATAGAACTTAACAAAACTGTTGTATCATGTTTAAACTCTCGTGGGAGGGTGAGAAAGAAACTGACTGAAGACTCCATTAAAGAATTGTGGCCTTTGCTGCAAACTAATCAAGAGAAAGATGATACATCCAAGAAGACACCAAAGGAAAAAGGGGAGAGTTTTACTTTGTTGATCAAGCTAGAGTTGCCAACAAAAGAAGATCATCTCCGGACCCAATTTTTTTACACTCCAATTTTCAAAACTATGTATTAGATATAGTTACTTTGCTACATTTAATTAGTTGTTAACAGTTTTTACTTGTATTTAAGATAATATTATATTCATTTTGAATGTAAGAGGGAAGTTTCTCTTCTGTTCCTCTTCTCTCTCTCATTTTTGTGATATGGTATAGAGCAATTTTCTTGCTCTGATATCTGATTCTCTCATGGCTAGAGGTAAAGCCCCGACTCATTCTAATTCTACCAAGAATTGCAACTTCATTTGCTCCTCATATCGGAAATTCTGTATCGTTTCTTCTTGACAATTCTTCGAAACCTTATATTCTACACAACAATGATAATCCAAGTTTGATTTTAATCAGTCATCTCCTCCTTGGATAGAGCTATAATTCGTTGAGACGATCAATAATAATGACTCTCATAGCTAACAATAAGTTTTCCTTCGTTGACGACACAATTTCAAAACTGTTAATGTATCTAGTTTATGGTTTCTCTTTCTAGTTAGGTTGCATTTCTTAATTACTCTCCATCATCATTACTTTTTATTGATATGCTTGAAAATGTTTATCAGATGAATAAATAGAGAAATCATTTTTCTCCTGTAACCCTTCTCTCTCTTTCCTTACCACCATTACAGTCGAGTTCTTCCTCATTCTTCTCTAGTTTTACAGAAACTCAATATCTAGAAATTCAATGTGGTATCAGAGCTAAGCGATGGCGTCGTCTAGCTCCACAATCCTTTCCTCCCCTTCAGTCTTTCTCTTTTCCTTTTTCTCTCCATTTTCTTTTGTAGATCAACGTTAACTATCAAACTCACCAATACAAATTATCTCATTTGGAAGGCACAACTCTTCAATGTGATTGTTGCGAACGAGATTTATAATTTGCGGGATGGCTCTCTTCCCACACACCCACAATTTCTAGACTCCACTTCCTCTCAGATAAACCCAAACTTCAGTACATGGCAACGGCATAATGGCTTAATCATGAGCTTGATCTTTTCATCGATCTTGGAAGAATTACTCTCTCAGATAGTATCCTTCACCACAACGAGAGAAGTCTGGGATGCTCTCGCCCGTATTTTTGTCTCATCATCTCCGGCAAGAATTACCAATATGAGAAGTCAACTCCATTCCCTATGAGAAGAAGGTCTCTCAGCCGGTGCTTATATCCGAAATATTATTACTTTATGCAACACCCTCGCAGAAATTGGCGAACCAATGACCTACAGAGATAGACTCATCTATTTTTTGGGCGATCTCAGAAGCGAGTACAACACCTTCATTGTCTCTATTACCAACCGGCCAAACCAACCATCTTTAGAAGAGATTCACAGCCTTCTCCAGAGTTTTGATTTCCGTCTTGAGAAACAAAACTTTGTTGTGTCTCTTCTGCTGCTGAATCAGATACAAGCCAACGCTGCAAATCTATGTCTTATCGGCCTGCATAGAATCCTCATCCCAACAGCCGGCTCTGTTCAAGCAACAATTTCCTTTTGGTTTCAATGACAATGGTGTCGGATACCTTTGGCATTCGTTCCGACCCAACAAGATTAGGGACCGCCTCCAAATTTGCCAAAAACTAGGCCACTCTGCATCAAATTGTTATTACAGGCTCAATGTTTCCTATAGACCACCTGCCCCGCTTTAGACTAACCCGACCTAGCTCTTCTTCAACCATCCAGCTGCCCACTTAGCTCAACATTAGTTCAACCTGACCCAGTCCAATTTCTCTTTCCCGTCAGCCCATCCCAAGCCCACTTAGTCAATTTTACTGAAACTCTACCCTAAGCCTTCTATGCCAATACTCCCTCTCCTTTCAGCACAGAGTACTAACTGCCCTCCACTGCAAGCCTCTTACCAACCCCTAACCCTTGTCCTCTACTACGCCGTGGATCCTGGATTTCGGTGCGACGCACCACTTCACCCCCCACGGTTTAGCTCTTCCCCAATTTCAACCTTAGTCTAGTTCGGCTCAAGTTGCCACTGTCGAAGGTAAACACTTTCTAATTTCCACTCTTGGTTTGGTAATTATTCCAACCTTTCTCGGCCATTAAAATTAAACTATGTTTTCCATACCACACTTATGTCTAACAATCTCATCAGTGTCTCACAATTATGTCGGAAAAATTCTGTCTATGTTGAATTTCATTCAACTTTTTTCTGTGTCAAGGATCAGACATCACATTAGCTTTTGATTTAGAGTTTCCTCACTAATGTGCTCTACCAGCTTCTACTGATCCATTCACTTAGTGCATTCCATGCTCAGCTACCTCACTCGTTCAGTAATTCCTCCATCTTTTGACATTACAGATTAAGACATCCCTCATCCTCTATTTTGCAATGTGTCTGATAGTCTTGTAATATTTCATTTTCTAAAACAAACATGTTGCAATTCTATAATTTTTGTCCGATGAGTAAGTTTCATCACTTACCATTTCAAACTTTCACATGCTAATTTTCCTTTTGATATTGTGCATATTGATGTTTGGAGTCCGTCACCTGTTACTTCTATTACTGGTGCACGGTATTTTGTTCCTTTTGTGGATGACTGCACTTGTTTTACCTGGTTATTTCTTTTGAAATTAAAGAGTGAAGTTCATACTACCTTACTCAATTTAACGTTAACATCAAAATTACAATCTTACGGAGGTGGAGAATTCCTCTCTCTCTCTCTCTCTCTCCCCTCTCTTTAAATCTCTTGGTATTCATCACCGTATATCTTGTCCCTATACTCTAAATTAGAATGGTCGTGTTGAATGGAAAAATCGTCATGTGGTCGAAACTGCTCTTGCCCTTTTGTATCATTCCTCAGTCCCTCAACACTTTTGGCCTTATACTATTGTCACAACAACTCAATATGTTACCTACTCATGTTCTACAAAATAAATCTCTAATGTCTCTTCAAGTCCATTCTAGATTACTCTTTCCTTCGTGTGTATGGATGTTTGTGTTTTTCTTTTCTTCGACCTTTTAACAAACAAAAGTTACAACCACGCTCTCTTCCCTGCGCTCTCTTCCCTGTGCTCTTTTAAGACTTAGCTCCTAACATAAAATTTATATATGTTTAGATCCTCTCTCTAACAAAATTTATATTTCTAGACATGTTATCTTCATGGAGTTCAATTTTCGTTTCGCTTCTATCATCAAATCCAGCTCAGAATCATCCTCGTTCTCACTACTCATTACCTATCTTCCCATTCAACACATTAAAATGAATCCTCTCCGTTAACTTCCTCCACATCTCCCTCCCCGACAGTAACACCAATCCAACTACCTTTATCACTTCTCATCTTCATACCTTAATCCCTTGTTCCTACCTCACTACCAACAAATTTACATTCTATGAGGACTAGAGCAATGGAAGATATTTTTAGACCTAAGGCTTTTTCTGGTGGAATTTCTACAGAACCAAAAATATATCTACGAGCTTCAAAATTTTCACATTGGTTTAAGGCAATGCAAGATGAAGTTTTAGCACTCAATGAGGCTAACACTTGGATACTGGTTTCTCTTCCTCCAGGAGCAAAACCTATAGGTTGTGAATGGGTTTTTAAGACGAAGCTTAATCCAGATGGTACCATCAACAGATATAAGGCTCGTCTAGTAGCAAAAGGGTATGACAAAACCGAAGGCATAGACTATGAAGAGGCCTTTAGTCTTGATCTAAACACTTCACTCCACACAACTCTCTCTTTAGCAATCTCTTTTGAATGAGATAGTAAGCAACTTGACATCAACAATGTCTTTTTACATGGTGATTTAATTGAGACAATTTTTTAACAGCAACCCCCTGACTTTATTAGTTCCATTCATCCCTCGATTGTTTGTCTCCTCCACAAATCTCTCTATGATCTCAAGTAGTCTCCTCATGCCTGATATACCAAGCTACACAATGCACTCATAAGTTGGGGTTTTTCGGCCTCTAAATTTGATTCCTCCCTATTTGTTTGTCATACAAGATCATTTATCTTGATTATGCTAGGTTATGTTGATGACATCATCTTAACATGCAATTCTAAGGCTCACATCGATCAGCTGTTAACTTATCTACACTCAAAATTTAAAGTTTGAGATCTTGAACCACTATCTTTCTTTCTTGGGATTTCAGTCACTCGTACTCTTACAAGTATAGCCTTCTCACAATCCAGATACATATATGAGTTACTTCATCATGCACAGATGGAATCTTGTAAGCCCGTTCCCACACTTATGGTTGTCGGATCGATCCTATCACAAAAATCTGGTACATCTCTTTCTGATGGCTATCTTTATCGCAGTATTGTCGATGTTCTATAATACTGTTGCCTCACCAGACCAGATATTGCTTTTGTTGTTAACAAAGTTTCCCAGTTTATGCATGCATCTTTAGATGTTTACTGGCAAGGAGTCAAGCGAATCTTGTGATACCCTAAAGGTACTTCCTCGTTAAGTATCACATTTTCGCCCTTTAAAAGTTGCAATTTAACCTGCTATATGAATGTAGGCTAGGCCTCTTGTTCAGATGATCGAAAAAATACAGGTGATTTTTGTATATTTTTTGGGAACTAATCTCATTTCATGGTCCTCGGTTAAGCAAAAGGTAGTTTCACGCTTAAACACAGAATTAGAATATCGTAGTGTGGCTGATGGTGCAGCAGAAGTGTTATGGATTCAATCATTATTAGGCAAACTGGGTATTCTGTCGACTGAGGTACCTCTCATTCTCTGTGACAATTTGAGTGCCACGTACCTCGCTTGTAATCCGATACTTCACTCCAAATCCAAACATGTCGCGATTGACTTTCATTTTATTCGAGAAAAGGTACTTAAAAAATTACTACTAGTGAAGTTTACACCATCAGAAAACCATCTAGCCGATGCCTTAAAAAAACCTTTCGCACATTTGAAGTTTGATCTTTTTACGTCTAAAATCTTCGGCTTACAGGCTTGATCTTGAGGGGGGATGTTAATATATCTAGTTTATGGTTTCTCGTTCTAGTTGGGTTGTACTTTTTAGTTACTCTCCATGGTCATTACTTTTTGTTAATATACGTAAAAATATCTATCAGATGAATAAATAGAGAAATCATTTTTCTCCTGTAGTCTTTCTCTCTCTCTTTCCTTACCACAATTATTGTCGGCTTCTTCCTCCTTCTTCTCTGGTCTTACAGAAACTCAATATGCAGAAATTCAACGAAAATCGCTATCTTCCGATGAATTTTTTTCATCCTTAGTCACGTTGCAATAGCATGGTTATTTCTTGGCTCCTAAATTCAGTCTCACAAGAAATAACATAGAGTTTATTGTATTTTGACTCTGCTGCTTCAATTTAAAGCGATTTATTTGAGAGATTCCATCAAAGTAATAGACCTCGAATTTATTAGATTTGACATTTGATTAATAATTAATCCAAAGGTGTCATGCATGTTGGTAATTACTACACCAAATTGAAAATCTTATGGGATAAGCTTCAAGAATTTTGACCAATTTCGAATTGCAACTGTAGAGGTTCAAAATCTACAATCGAGTATTAACAACAATAACATGTTTTACAGTTCTTAATGGGATTAAATGAAAATGTTACGCAAGTTCATTTGCAAATTTAGATTATTGAACCTCTTTCTTTTAATGAGTAAGGTTTTTTCTCTAGTTGTTCAAGAAGAACGTCAAAAACTTGTAGTTTTTGCTTCACCTGCAAATGATTGAATAGTGATGAACTACTCTGCAAAACAACCTCCTCCACAAAATGCTTTTTTTGCTAGAAAATTGAGGCGAGATAGAGCTTTTTGCACACACTGTAAATTACAAGGACATAGAGTGGAGAAATGTTACAAAATTCATGATTATGGTTATCCGTGTGGATAAAAATTCAAAACTAACACTCTAAATTAAATTTCCTTTTCATAGGTGAATCAAGTCAACAGTGTTATTTCATAGAAGTTAAGTGAAATTTCTTTACAAAATGATTTATCAGCAGATCAGTGTCAACCGTTAATTAAACTTTTGAGTGCTCAACTTCAGCAATTGTAGCACCTTTCCAGTCACGAATCCAATAGTTGATTCTTTTGTTAATTCATCAGTCCTTGAATTTTCAGTTAAACCAATAATCTCTACTATTTCAAATTATTTTATCTTGAAAAGTTTTGATTGGATCTTGAATACTAGAGCAACACACCGCAACACACCATGTATGTTCATCTCTTAAATATTTTTTAAATTCAAAATTTATATCAAATTGTTATGTTGCACTTCCTAGTAATTCTAAGGTATCTATTTCTAGAATAGGTATTGTTTAACTCAATTCCAAAATTTTACTTCAAAATGTCATTTTTGTGCCTCAATTTTATTTTAATCTCGTCTCAATTAGCTCACTAATTTCATCCCTTAATTGCAAAATAATTTTCTCTTCCAATTCTTGTCATATTCAAGACTTATCCACAGACAAGATGATTAAGATAACTAATAAAATTGGAAATCTCTACATTGTCTATCAAGAATAGCCTTCTTTATAGCATGTTACTTCTTCTATATGCTGTAATAGTACTAGTTTTTCCTCATCTACTTTATGACATTATAGATTAAACCATCCATCTTTTTTTAAACTTCAAATGTTGAAATAATAATTGAGTTTTCTCTCTATTAAATCTAAGATTTGTTATGTTTGTTCTATGAAACATAAAATTTTACCGTTTAACTTTCAAATTCCTCTATTAATGCTCTTTTTATTCTATTCGCTATGATGTTTGGGGTCCATTTAAAACTGAAACATATGATAGACATAAGAACTTCTTGACAATTGTTGATGACTTTTCCTGATCGACTTGGTTTTATCTTCTCAAGTCTAAAATGGATGTTGCATATGTTTCATCGAACTTTATTTGATTAATAGAAAATCAATTCAATACTACTATTAAAGGAGTTCGATCCGATAATGGTTCTAAATTTTCTCTCAAAATATTTTTTGACTCTAAAGGGATTACGCATTATCATTCATATGTGGAAACACCACAACAAAACTCTACTGTGGAACAAAAGCATCAACACATTTTAAATGTTTCTTGATCAATTTTTTTTAATCCAATATTATATTAAAATTTTTGAGACTTTGCATTTTAATTGCCATTTACTTTTGATAAACAAACTTCTTTACCCTAAGTTAGAAAACAAATATCATTTTGAGATATTATATTTCAAACTTCTTGTTTATGATAATCTTAGAAGCTTTGGATGTTTGTGTTTTGTTTCTATTCTTTCTAATGCTTGACATAAATTTGCCCCTCAAGCTAAAGCTGCAATGATACCAAACTAGATATAAAGGATACCTTTTACTTGATTTGGAAACACATCGTATTTTCATATCTCAGAATGTTGTTTTCCATGAACATGTTTTTCCTTTTAAACAATCTCATTATGCTTTATCTTATGATATTTTTTCATTGTCCAGAGAATCACCCCACCAACCACAGTTACTAAAAATTCAATTTCAAAACAGTCAGAGAGTGATAGCTATAAACAAACAAACACTAGAGTGTCTAAGCCTACTTCATATCTAGAGGATTATCACTGTTATCTTGCTCATAATTCTGCTTACCCATTTGTTCCTTCCATTAAATATCATATTTTAGATTTTCTTTTCTATGATAAGCTCTCCAACTCATTTCATTCTTATACTCTCAATTTTTCATTCAAAATTGAACCTAAAACTTTTATTTAAGGTATTAAATTTCCTGAATAGAGAGATACGATAAATGTTGAATTGAGAGCTCTCGAGGATGATAAAACTTGGATATTGGTTTGATTACTACTGGCAAACATCCTATAGGATATAAATGAGTGTGTAAAACTAAATTCAAAGTTGATGATTCAATCGACCATTACAAAGCTTGTTTAGTCGCAAAAGATGTTACACAACAAGAAGGTATCAATTTTATAGATATTTTTTCACCTGTTGCAAAGTTAGTAATAGTTAAACTTTTTTTAGCATTAGCCTCTGTAAATGGCTAGTTCATTACTCAACTAGATGTTGACAACGCTTTTCTAAATGGTGATTTGAATAAAGAGGTTTATATGAAACTACCTCCTGGTTATTCAGTTTAGGAGAGCCTTCTTCACAACTTGTTTGCAAACTAAACAAGCCCTATATGGTTTAAAATAGGCTTTTTGTTGGTAGTTTTTCAAGCTAACTACTGTTTTTTTTAGACTATGGTTTTCTTCAATATAATGTTGATAATTCTCTGTTTATTCGAAAACAACAGGATGAATTTTTATCTGTTTTAGTATATGTGGATGATATAATTATTGCAAGAAATTCTGTTTCTGTAATATCTACTATCAAACTCTTTCTTTGATACAAATTCAAACTTAATGATTTATGTGATATTCATTTCTTCCTTGGCTTGTAAATAGCACATACAACAAAAGGAATTTCTATTAGTCAAAGACATTACCCTCTTGAGTTATTGAATGATACTGCATTTCTTGGTTGTAAACCAACTTCTTCTCCAATGGATCCTACTCTCATTTTTGAAAAGAGAAAACTATTTGAGGATTCAAAGACCTATTGTCGTCTAATTGGACGTCTAATTTATCTCACTATTACTAGATCATATATATCGTTTTTTGTTACTTCATTAAGCCAGCTTGTTGATCAGCCACACCATGATCATCTTCTCGCAGCTCAACGTGTTTTACGATATCTCAAGGGTACTTTAGGTCAAGGTCTATTCTATCCATATTCTTCTTCTCTACATCCTAAGGTTTTTTTTTTCTAATTCGGATTGGGCAACATGCTTTGAAACTAGACGTTCCGTTACAAGGTTTTGCATTTTTCTTGGCGACTGTCTAATTTCATGGAAGTCAAAGAAATAGCGTACTATTTCTCGCTATACTACTGAAGCAGAATATTGCGCAATGAAAAATACACATGCAAATTTAGATGGATACAGTCTTTGCTCTGTGATCTGTTTGTTTCTCAACACTTTGCTCCTTTGTTATTTTGTGACAATCAGACGGCTCTGTGTATTGCAAAAATTCAGTGTTTCATGAATATATGAAATACATTGATATTGATTGTCGTGTGGTTCTTACTCAATTGAAACTAGGCGTCGCGCAATTAGACCACTAATCTACTTACGAAGGCTCTTCATCCAGCGCATTTTTGCTTATGGGCAAGATGAGAGTCTTGAATATCTACTCTGCATCTTGAGGGAGAATATTAGATATAGTTATTTCGTTAATAACAGTTAATTAGTAATTAACTGTTTTTACTTGTAATTAAGACAATATTATATTCATTTTAAATGTAAGGGAAAAGTTTCCCTTTCATTTTCTTCAAGAACTCTTCTCTCTCTCACTTTCATGATACTATGTCTTGTTTCTCTTTGGTTATGTTAGAGCTAATTTATTTCTATACACATATATTTTATTAACATGTTAAATAATGATCACCTTATATTTTATAAATGGTTAAATATAAAAAATATGAATAATAATAAAAATAATTAATTTGAAACTATTTATAAACACTCAAAATAACAACATTAGGATAAAAGTTGTCTTAACCAAAAGCATTAGGACATATATTGTCCAAATATAAGACAGAAAAAATTGGTAATAAAGATTTTGAGTTTTAAACCAAGTCAATATCTCATGAGATGAAATTGAATTTTGAAAAATTGTTGAATAACAAAGTTTTTCCACTCTAATTTTTAAAATCTAAGTCTTGCTTCTCTTCCATTAGATTAGATCTAATTTATTTCTATGTATACATAATTTATTAGCACGTTATGAACAAAGGTAAATATAAAACTGGACCATAAAGTAAATAAGTATTTTCATATTATAACATTTAATTTTAATAACTAACATATTAGAATTTGTGGTGTTAGCAATGAGCACCTTGTCGTTAACGTCTGTTAAAAGTTTCGTTAAAGTCAGTTAAGTTTGTCTCTCTATAAATAGATTTCTCCCTCTCCACTAGAGGAGGGTTTCTTCACGCAGAAATTTAACCGAATCAGCCGACATCGGAGCTTCAACTGACTCGCTGGAAAAGAATCAAGACTGGGATGCTGTCAATGAGCATGGAGGCTATGATAGTGAACACATAATCCGGTGAGGCTTTTCTGGCTAATCAGATAGGTGAGATTTGGCTCAGAGATCAAACCATCATGAAAGATAAGAGATTTTGAGGCATCTATTTATGAAACGATTCCAGGCTATCCCTGGTCGTCTAAATTGTAAGAATTTGAGATGACCCCCATCTGTTTGTTGTTAATGTTACGTGTTATTTCTGCATCTATGAAGATGGATTTGTTTTTGTGATGGATAGATTGAAAGAACTTATCAAATACAAGGGCTATTAGGTTGGTCCCGTTGAACTGGAGGCATTGTTGATTACCCATCCCCAAATTTCCGATGCTGCTGTCATTTCATGAGTCCTCTCTCTACAGTACTTTGATATATTTTTGTTCCACTTAGTTAGATTCTAATGGTTAAAAAACACTTAAAATTTATTGTTGAAGAACTACATTGGTTTTGCTGTGACATTGTTTAGCCAGACTTTTGTGCAAAGAAACAACTTCTTTACCCGGGAAGGAGAAATCTATTTAGTGAGAGATACATCTCAAACTCTTCGGTACTAATTGCTAAAATTAAAAGTGTAAAATATCAATTTCAAATAATCACTTATCTTATCTTAAGGTCTATTTTGATATTTACAATATAAATAATGATCTCTTCGTATTGAATCATTGTTCAAATATAAAAAATATAAATGATTAATATACAATTATTTATTTATAAACACTCAAAACAACGAGAATATCCAAACCTAAAGCATTAGGAACAAATGTTGCTCAAATCTAAGAAAAAATGAGTTCAAACCAAAATTGGCAATAAAGAATTCGAGTTTAATCAAGTTGGTCATATCTTATCAGATTATATTGAATTTTGAAAGATTCTTGAATTTGTTGAATGACAAATTTCTTCCACCCTAATTTTTGAAATATAAGTCTTGCTTCTCTTCCAGATTAGGTCTAATTTATTTCCATTCACATATATTTTATTAACATGTCATGAAAACGATAACTTCCATTAGATTATATCTAAATTATTTTATGCACATATCTCTCTTAATACGTAGGGCCAATGATATATTTCATTTTCGTGTCTAAAAACTAATTTTAACGGTATACTAGGGTGGTCGGCGTTATAAAAGTAGGAAAACTCAACTACGCAATAGAATCCTTAAAACCAACACAGAACGAACAACATAAAATACAAAAAGTCATTCATGTGTTTATTATGAAACTGTAAGATATAAACTTACTTTTCATCAAGGAGAGAACATAAATTTTATTGTTTTGCTGTACTTTGTATTTTTCAAAAACATTAATGGATAAGTATGTATTTTTGTACAAAAAAATATGACTTATTTGTTTCTAGTATAATTTTTCATCATAACGATTTTGTTTTATTTATTCCAAATATTTTTGTTAATTACTATATAATAACTTTACTTAAGTCTTAATATTTCTTTAACCTACTACTGTTAAGTTGTACCAAGCAACTTAATGCAGTAAAAACGATACATTTCAAATTTTCTTCTAATTCGATTTATAAATATTCTTCCTTAGAAAAATAGTAATATTGTAACAAATGGGCATACAAATATGTTTTTAAAACAATATATTATTTGGTCAATCCTTTTAATTTCCTATTCTTCTTTAGAAAACTTTAGGGTCATCGACCTAGAATTTAATTTTTGCCCTGAGTGACGGCCAGGCTCGGGCCTAGATTGGTCTGGATACTTTGTTTGACGGGCCTGTTGGGTGACCTTCACGGGATTCTGCTGGACTTCTAGTGAGACTTGCTGGATCTAGGCGTGTTTGTCAGATTATGGTAAATTTTTGTCAAACTTTGATAAGTTTCACTGGATGCAAGGCAGATGGAGCCCTGTTGACCCAACCATGGGCCTTCCCTTGAGAGGAAGTCTGGTCGAGTCGGCCCTGGTTCCCTCAAGGTCGATCGTGCCCAGTATCAAGTTTGAAAAAAAAAGTAATATTATACAAATGAGCATATGAATATCTTAAAAAAAATACATTATTGGTTCATTCTTTTAATTTCATTTTGGACTTAATTCTTTCTAGTTTTAATTTTATTTCTAAATGATATTTTAATTTATGGTTGTTAATAAATTTATCAAAAATGCATATTACCATATTTTGTCCCATCATTATATTTATTTGGATAAAAAGAATTAGTTTGATTTCCTTTTAATATTTTTGAACCATGAGCAATTAAATTTTTTTTTGGGATAAAGTATAACATAAATTTTAGTTTTGATCTAGTTCACCTGAAACTTTGAACATTTAAGATCTCGAATTTATGTTCATGAACAAATTAAAACTTGTTTAAACCAGTACAGTAAGAGTTGAAATTTCTACCTTCAAGCTTAATCCTCCACGCGTGACTTTTTATTTTTTTCTCTCTCTCTTTGACAAAAATGATTTCACCTATCTTATCAAATCAATTGACACAAATATTATTATAAATATTTACTGTCAATTGTAAAATGATTCACAATTAAATAAGTGTCAATTGAAATCAATTGTTCACTATCAGAGTTCATCATGAAATCAATTGGCCAAAAAAACATTAAGGTGTTAATCGTTCATTCTCGTAACTTTGAATTGTAAATGACACTTCCTCCCAATGATGTGGCTTCTCTTCCTCTCCCTCTTGCACTAATGTTACCTTTTAATCTTTTTCTTTTCGCAATTTTGCAATGATTGGTTGTCACATTCCCAAATTTAACAACAAGGCAAGAGGCAAGCTGAGTATGCAGAATGTGGGGGAGTATCAAAATAGGCCAAGCAAGTTTGTGCACGGGCTAGAATGCACGGTGTTGGAAAATGACAAAGTCTTTGATCAAGGTGCACTATGTGAGAGCAAAGCCAAGTGCAAGAAGCACAATGACAGACTTGATAGTGCAAGTAATGAGCTAGCGCATTGTTGAACGAGGATTATGGATAGGAGGCGAAAGTCAAGCTAGTTCATAGTAGGTGCACGAGTTGACAATTTAATATGGGAAATTGGTAGTCAAGTCTAATGGGGTGGTTGTACGACCGCTTAAGGTACAAAATGTACGAGTTGACAAGTGTTGACTGCTTGGAGATTAGTTGTTGCACGACCTTTATTTTGTGGAAACTTTTGTCGTCTCAGTGAGTTTGCGATCGATGTACACCCACTTAAGAGTCGACACTAAGGTTGACCTTTGAGAAGCCTGAGAGCTTCAAGTGTCGATCGCTAGATGGGTCGGTTGACACCCGCTCAAGGGTTGACACCTGAGTCAACCCTTGAGCAACTAGAGAGTTTGAAGTGTTGATTGCTTTGGAGATTAGTCGATACTTGCCTAAACCTGAGAGTTTCAAGTGTCGACCGCTTAAAGACCGATCGCCGCACACTTTTATTTTGTGGAAACGTTTGTCGTCTCAATGACTTCGCGACTATTTATAGTGTTACTGATTGGGTTCTTAGTCCAGCTATAGAATCCATCCATGGTTTTTCTTAGTTTTGAGTGAGATATTCGTGATTTTGATTTTCTTTTCAGCTCGAACAAGTTTGCGGATTTTGAGCTAATAGTTGAGATTCTCCTCTTATGCGGAAGAGGAGTAGTCATCATTGAGGTAGAGATTTCATGCTTTCTCTATTGCATTGCATTGTCTTAAAAATATTATTTTGTTGGGTTGCCACCTGTAAAAGTAAAATGGAGTCTGATCACCAACACATCGGTTTTATACGTATATGTATGTATGATTTTGCTCACGTTTAATTTTTAGCATACATAATATATGGTTTTGTTGTGGTTTGTTGAGACGATGAATCCTCTTGATACTTTGGATGATTTCGGTGTTAAAGTATCGCAAGACTATTCTGTTACATCTTTTGTTGCATGAATGTTGTATTTCTTGCACGTACAAAAAATGGTAGTAAGGAGGTGATGACATTCTACTTGTGTTTCGAATCCCTAAACCATATCAGGGTGTTGATTGTGCGAGTGGTGTCGTGGTTGATTGTTGGTTGCCAGTCAGTGATGATGTGCTAAATCTTCGGATCGCCATCATAGTTTCCCTTCCATATCATGAGACGTTGTTAGGTCTTTAGATCACTGTTTTCCTGTGATAGTGTGCCGAAAGTGTGACAAGCTGTCATGTAAAGACAATGAAGGTCTAGTGGAGCCCAAAGTAGATAATATTATACTGAGAGCATCAAGAGATATTATAAATGGTATAAAAGCCACTAAGTGGCCGACGAGGATGCCGGGCCCTGAATATGGGGGGTGAGATTGTGAAGGATTTGGGTATTTTATGGGTTATGAATAATATGTGTTGTTTTGTTAGGAGATTTATGAGATTGGAGTATGGTTTTGTTGAGTTTGCTGATGAGTGTTTAAGTTTTGGGTTGATGCAAGAAAATTGGATTTTTGTATGCTCAATCTTTGATGTTTATATGCTTCAACCATTGACATTGAATCCTATTTGTTATTGGAATTGGACATGATTGTGGATTATTATATGTTTGGGTTAGTTGTTAAATTGTGCAAAAATCTAGAATTTCTAGACAGTTTTAGAATTTCTGTTTGGGTTAGTTATCAATGTTTGCATGGAATATTGGTTTCAACTGTATTTAGGATACATTAAATATATTTTTACATGGAATATAAATAGTGTTTAGGGGAATAACTTCTACTATAATAACTAAGAGATGTTTTTATAAATCTTATAGAATGCGAATCTTAACGATAATATTCAGTGAATATTAGTTATTAATCTTCATATTTGGGAATGGACATTTGATTTGATCAACGACTAAGAATAACTTGACTTTTAAGAATAAAGTCAATTTTTTTACAGAAAAATCTAGATGAAGATATTTTGCTGATAAACTGTTGTTAAAATTAAAAATTAAATAAACCATTAAAAAAATAAAATCATTCATTCTTTTAATCTTCATATCATGGAATAGGCGATCAAACATTATTTGATTTGATCAACTGTTGAGAATAACTTGAATTTAAGAACAAAGTCAACTTTTTTACAGTAAAATCTGGAGCGTTGATTTGTTTTTATAAACTGTTGTTAAAATTCAGAATTTAATAAATCATTCTAAAATAAAAATCTTTCATCTTTTAGATGTAGTCATAGAAGTAAATAATGGATAAAAAGGTCAAAGCCAATATATTATGTGTTGCAATAATACGACGTCGTTAGGCTACCGCGTGGACTACAGGCCTCGTGTACGCAATTTCAACTCACTAATGGCGGTCTTCAGTAACTCACCGTAGCGCAGAAACTTCAATCATCGACTTCCTTAGCCATGAAGATGAAGATGAAGATGGCAACCCACCTCAACGCGTCCAGTAAAACTTCCCCACCTCATTCGACGCACTTTCTCTTTTCCCAACTCTTCCCTTAGCTCCGGCATCCATAAATTATAAATACCCTCCCAACTCTTCCTCCTCTGCATCTCCTTTCTCCAAATTATTACTTTTCATTTGCTTCACCTGATTTTCTTTTGCGTCGCCATGGCTTACTACAATCAACAACACGAAGGTTCTGGTATGTAACTTTTGAGTGTCTTATTTTTTGGTCTACTCTTGGGATTCTTCTGATTTGCTTTTGTTTCTTGGTCGTCGCAGAATCATTCCGCCCTCCTCCTTCTCAGGGGTTCTCGCCGGCCAAGTATCCTCCGGGTCCTTTTGTTGCAGCACCTCCTCCGATTGGCTATCCCATTGCTGATGCTTCTCACAATCCTCACCAGATTCTTCCAGAAGAAACTCGAACAAGAGGCGATGGCTTTCTCAAAGGATGGTAACTCTCTCTCTCTCTCTCTCCATCTTTCTATAATTTGGATATTGGACTTATCTGTTTCCGTTATCATCACCTTTTCGCAGTTTTGCTGGCTTGTGTTGCTGCTGGGTTTTGGATTGCTTCTTCTGAATGTTCACATAACTTACTACATCCATTCTTTTGTAGCTGAGATTTTTTGATTTCGTGATATTTGTTCCATCAGTTGTATTGCTTCGTATCCCATTCATTACATTTCTGTTTATTGTATCCACTTATACATTCGCAACACGTTATTTTATTTTGATGATCATAGTATCATGTTGATGTCTGCTGGATTTTTTTATGGAATGTTTATGTGACAATGTGTATCTAATTTGTATCAAGTTTGAGTTTTTGGCATATCCAAAATTAGGTTGCCCAATGTTTTTTTCTAAAAGAAAAGATTTGTAACGATTAAGAACACGTGTAAACTTATCTTTAAACGACGTGTCTTCAAATTTCATTTGCAAAAAAAATTATTGCTGAGAAGCTTTCGAGTTATTCCGTTGTCTAAAGAAAATAAAATATTTAATTTGTTTTCTTGGATGTTAATTTCATTACCTTTTTCTAGTAATGTTTGACTGAGGGTGGACGTTGCAGTTTTAGTATCAGAACAATAAGATGGCGTTGAGTTCCTACATTTTTCTGTAACATTAATTATTACAACAATTTGTAAAATTCATCTTATATTAAACAAAATTCTTAATAAGTTAATAACCAAATATTATTTCAAATATGATTAGAGGTAAATTTTCTCTTACCCATTGTCAATTTCTCAAATTTAACTGTACAGTTATTTTTTGAATTACTTAAAAAATCTAATGTGACAATTAAAAGACAAACGAGTCAACCCATGACCTGTAGTTAGCCAAAAACTAAAATTTGACATGCGAAAATTAAATTTCCTACAAAAATACCAAGTTTTACACAGATGGGAAGGATTTGAAGCTCTACTTGATTGGGAGTATTTCCCTATCACAATGCCAAGAGTTTATTAATCTTATAGAAGCAAGTTTGATCAAAATGACGTTAAATTTAATAAATTTCTTGATTTGCTACAAATATGGTTGCCCATGAGATGAATCAAGTTGACAGGTTTGTATTTGGATCGAGTAGAACAAGTCAATGCTGAATGTCAAGCATTGACAGAATCATCTCAGAGCCATAGTCGGGGTTGAAAGATGACTAAGTAATTAGAACAAAGCAAAAATGGTTCTTCTGGGTTGCGCCTTATACTTGCTATAAATGTGGACAACATGGTCATACTCTGTCGATATTGCAGTCAAAATCCAAATTTTGTTGTGAACAGGAATAATCCAAAGAATTTCATAAATCCCAAGTTTCCAAGATTTGGTGAAGTTTCATCTCAATATCCATTAGTTGACCATTCACTCTCTCCAAAACTCTATTCAAAGTCAATCTAATCTAACTTGATATGGGGCAATGGTCTGGTGCCACCTATCCTACCCACCACGTGTCATGTCCACTTATAGCCTATTACAAGTAATGAACGAGATCTAATATCTACTTGTATAGACGAATTTGTTGTAACTTATAGTTTGATGTGCCACGACAGAGTTCTAACCCACAATTTTTAGTTTCTTGCATTTTCTTTTATTTTAAGTTAATTTTATTTAGAACTTTGATTTATTTGCCGTTTTTCCATTTTGAGATGACTGTTGTACTTGGGTTTAGGGTTTTGGGAAAAGATCTTTTCGTGAAGAAAACTAAGATTTGCTCTTTAGATCATGCGGGCAAGACCCTTAGCAGGAGAGAAGAATGTTATGTGTGTCACCAAGGAGGAAAGATATATGAATATTAGATTACAGTTTAAGATTTATTAGTAATTAGTTAATCTTTTAGAGTAATACTATATTTATTCCTTTATTCTACCATTTTAAAATATTCGCTGACGTGTGAAATAATGATTGGTGAAACTAATATAATTAATTAATTTCACCGATCATTATTTAATACATGAACCAGTATTTTAATACAGTAAATATCATACTATTTAGCCTATTAAAGTTTGGGGTGTCAATTTTACTTTCTATTTAAAAACTCCATTTAGTGTATGAGTGCAAACTGCGCTAAATAGTATCATCCCCCCTCAAGCTTAAGTTGGTGGATGATCTGACTACCCAAAGCTTGGGATGACCAGTAAGAAATTTTGTTGTACCAAGAGGCTTCCCGAGGGAATTTGCAATTTGATGCTCGGCTGGAATAAAACGAATAGAAAATAGCTGTTTTTGGACCAAATCACAGACAAAATGATAATCAATTTTAACATGTTTCGACTTGGAGTGCATCGAAGGATTGGTGGCAATATATGTCGTCGTTATGTTGTCACATAAAATTCAAGGAGCAGTAATCGAAGTAGCTCGGCAAGTAAAGACTTAATCCATTGAAGCTCTGAAGCAATATTAGCAATACCTCGATATTCAAATTCAGAGGAAGATCGAGACACTGCCTTCTGTTTATTTGACGCCCAAGAGATTAAGTTGGAACCAAAGAAAATGCAAAAAGCGCTTGTGCTTTTACAATCATTAGGGCACGCAACCCAATTGACATCCGAGTAGACAATTATATCTGTGGAAGAATATTTATGCAAAAACATAGAGAAATCTGCAGTGCCTTTTGAGTAGCGTAGAATTCTTTTTACAGCCTGACAATGGGAGTCAGTCGGAACATGCATAAATTGAAAAACACAGTTCACAGCAAATACAATATCTGGGCAAGTAAAGCTGCAATATTGTAAGCTGCCAACATTGCTCCTGTAGTCAGAACCAGCATTCAATGGAACACTAGAATTTAAAGAAAGAAAAGAACCCGACACCATGGGAGTTGGATCGGGCTTACAGTCTTGCATATTCGAACAGATAAGAAGATGAGAGATTTATTTCGATTGTGAAAGCTGAATGTGCGAAGTTGTGCGAGTGACAACAACAACAACAAGAAAATAATGTAGTGACCCCCGAGTCCTTAGGAGCGAAAACGGTGTTAGAGTTATGTCATCCACGTATGTAAGTATAATAATTGTAGCAGCCTCACGATGAAACATAAACAAAGAAGTATCTGCTTTAGAAGCTGTACACCCCAAGTAATAAGAGCAGTGCTGAGTTTATTATACCATGCTCGCAGCGATTGTTTTAAACCATAATTGCCTTTCGTAATAAGCATACATGAGATGGTCGAGCGGCATCTATAAAGCCTGGTGATTGAGCCATATATATACTCTCTAGGAGAAATCGTAGCGAGGAAAAAAATTGCTACCATCAAACTGTCGAACAGACCAATCTTGAGAGAGAACTAGAGAAAGAACCAGTCCAATTGTAGTCGGTTTGACAACGGTGCTAAAAATTTCAAAATAATCAAGGCCTTCTATTTGATCGTGACCTTTAGCGACCAAACTAGGCTTATAGCGATTAAATGAACCATCAGAATTTTTTTTGAGCTTGAAAACCCATTTAAAACTGATCACTTTCAACCCTGGATGATGAGGAACCAATTCCCAAGTACCATTCTGTTGTAGGGCAGAAATCTCAACTTGCATAGCTTCAAGCCAAAGTGGATCTCGTCAGGCTTGAAGATATGTACGTGGTTCAAGAGAAGAAATGACGGATTGCAGAAAAACCTGGGGTTTGATAATGCCAGACTTAACTCTTTTAGTCATGGGGCGAGCATGGTAGGTCCCTTACAAATTGCAAGATGCCATACCTGAACCTGAGGAATAGGAGAAGAGGAAGGAGAGACACCATGAGGAGAAAAAAGAATGTGTAACTCAAAAGAAGAAGAGGGAGCAGATGGCATAGGCAAAGAGGAAGCACATAAGGGAAAGAGGATTCATTAAATTGCACATTTCGAGAGGTATAAAGGCAACTATTCGGAAGATGTAGGCAAAGATAGCCTTTGTGATATGAACCGTATCCTGGAAAAGCACATTCAGCAGAACGTGGCTGTAACTTTTATTAAATCTTCAAAAACATTCATCCCTACTTATTCCCTCGCTAAAACTAGAGAGAATGTGTAGCAGAAGAAGACTAGTTGTGGAACATTAGATGATTGTAATCCAATTATTGATTCAAAAAATGGCACTAACAAAAATCATCAGGCTGTTATTTCCACAGAGACCAATAGAATTATTCTTCAATGGAAGTCCCAATCCAGATGGAGTTCGATTAGTTCTTCTCATTACAAAGAGGGCACCTTGGGTAACTTATGAGTTCTTCTCATGCTTTGCCAAAGCAAGAGGCATCATCAGCATCTTCGAAAAAACACCATCTTCAAAACAAGTGAAAAAGTGAACTTTTTTGCCTTGTTTTTTTCTTCAATACCTACTCTTTAAAACTGTCCTTCAAGAGGACCCATCATATGGTTTTCATTGAAATTCTCCTTGCTTTGGAAGAAAATGATTCTGCTAAATGTGGGTTAGATTTGACCAATCAAATCTAGATGGCAATGATCTTTGTTAGGATGATCATGGATTCTTTTGTTCTGTTAATCATCAACTCGTCATGGATGGTTCGGGAGGTGATGATAACGACAAGCCCTCTTTTATAAAAAATAAATATTTTGGTTGTGAGGAAGTCCCCTGTTTCAACCTTTGGAACAAGGTTTATTTGGCGGGGAGCGTTGTCATGATCTGGCACCTTGGGGAAGAAAGAAGTGTAGCAATGTCCTTCAACTTTGCCCCGATTCCAGAACGTTAATGCATATGTGACCTCCGTTAGAGAGGCTAGGGAGGGTTATTTCGCAAAGAAGGATGAGCCAAGAAGGGAATTATTGACACCAATAGATTCATAGCTTGCCCTGTAGGTTGTCGGCAAGTGGCAAGAGTTTGTTATTTACCATGTTTATAAATTATGTACATTGTAATGCGATAGAGAAGAATAATATACCAAAACATTCTACGTGAATCTCTCTCCTTTTTTCAATATTATCATTTCAACTTGGTACAACCAGAAGCAATATACTTCCCTGTCCGTCTCCCTCTCCTGCTCGAATCATCTCAACATGAGCTCCCTTGAAGCCAAGCCTCATTCCTTCCTCCTTTTCCTTCTCAAAATCAAAATTTGACTATTAAACTGACCTCAGACAATTACCTTATCTGTAAATCTCAGCTCCTTAATGTTCCTAATAGCCAACAATTTGGAGAGTTTTATCTGATGTTCTTATCTTTCCCCACCCAAATCTCCAGACAACATCAACTTCCAAGTTAACCCAGATTATTTTGTATGGCTTCGCTATAATTGATTGGTCATGAGTTAGTTATTTGTTTCACTATCTGAATCGAGCCTTCCACAAATTGTTGCGTACTCCTGGAGAAAAAAATAGCATCACGAATATTGGACGACACACTAAGGTCACTGGAGACGACGATTGAGGTGATACTTCTCCGCAAAAAATAACACTTATTTTCAATATCAAGAACAAAAAAAACTTACGACAGAGACAACTACAAAAGTGTAGATTATTTGTCCAATGAAGGCAACAATTTTTGTGTTGATTAATGAATTCGAAGATCAAATACTTAAGAATTTAAAATGAAGATGGATTCACCTATCTTTGATGAACGTTTTACGTGTCAAAGATTTCTTCACACAGTCAAATATTGTTTTTGGTTATTTAAATTTCGTAAAGAAAAGCTAAGTCAAGCTCGTATCATATAATTTGAACTGGGAAACAACTTTAGTTTAATCGTCTAAGGCAGGGAAAGTTGCGTGTTTGAACTTCGCCCAAAATGAAAAGTCTATTGAAAAGGTGATTCTTTCCTCCAGATCATGAACATGTCTTATATCAATAATATCAAAATTATCGTCAAGGCAATCACACTGTAAATGAATATATTGAGGAATTTTATTGCTTAAATGTCAAGGTGTATTTATTTAAAATAGATGACCAACTAATAACTTTGATAGTGGAGGTCTCAATCTAGTTATTCAAGCTAGATTGACTCTTGAATCAGTGTGGACATTTACATATGTAGCTATATATGACAATGAAAGTATAGTTTCAAATCATCAGGCATACGACACGTGCACAAAATAATTTTAAACGACAAAATTCAGAGACTACATATGTTCTAAAAGAATTAGCAACATTGATGGCAACGACAATAATCATAAAGACATTCCTTCAAATGAAAATTCAGAGCAAACTCACAGCCAGACCTATTTTACCTTGGTTCAGACTAATTGTTATAGTTGGTTCTTGTTTTATCTTTGTTGTAGGTCGGTTCAGTTGAACCAGATTCGGTATAGGTTTTATAACCATTTGTTCTCTATAGTTAAAAGAGGAGTCTGTAAAATAGAAAAGGGTATGGTCTTTGAGCTAGGGCAGCAGTGAAATAGAGGAAGGAGAAGGTGATCGAGGTGTGCTCCTGATGATTCCAAGGCGTTCATCGGCGACTGGTGAAAAGGTGTTGCTCGCAAAGTATTTCTGATCGGTAAGGTTACGTTGACGATAAGTATTTCGGTCTGAGGGAGTAAACTGTTTTCAATTGTAAAAGATTGAGTTGATTCTCTGTTCTTGATGTTTTCTCTGATTAATAATAAAATGAATATGTTGCATCCGTAGATGTAGGATTTTCTGTCCGAACCATGTTAATCTCTGTGTTTCTTGATCATTGATTTACTGTTTTCAGTCGGTTTGACATCCACGCTTCGAGAATTAAGAGATTACGTATTATAATTCTACAATTGGTGCGGTGAGCGTAGAGCAATTAAAAGTGGGATGCAGTTTTTGATTTCGTATTCAAATTGAGACGGCTGTGTTTTTTTTGTTTCTTGAAAGAATGCAATTTGTCATATTAGGATATGTTTAATAAAGGTTTTCGTTGTTCGTGAAACTTTTATTTGACCTCATATTAGAGTTTCTATTTTGTTCTTGGTTTGCGATATGTTTTGTTTTCTTTGGGCATCCGTTTTTGTTTTTGTTTTTTGTTTTTCTTTTCTAGTGAACTGTGACCTAAAGGAGTGTTTTCTTTATTCCTTCCAGTGAGGTTATGTCGGGACTCGATTCCACCAACCAGATTCAGACGGTTAGAGGATTCTCAAAGTGAGAAGGAGTCGAACGTCGAAAGAATGCTCTTATTGACACTCACCTCTAACATGCATAGTTCGTTATGAGTTAATAGAACATACTTCTTTAAGTTGGCATCCTAAACTAGAATGCTCTGTTTAAATTTTTTTAGATTTATTATTTAATAAAAGTATTTAAAACTGAAAACATTTTGCATGAAGAAAACAATATACATTTTATACATTGAAAATTTATATGAAAATCAAAGTACTAATACGAAAGCTACTACAATAGCAGGTCAATACATGTGATCTTTTAAAAAAATTTATATAAAGGAAAACCAAATATTTCACCTAAACAAAAAGTCTATCTAGTTTGACGGTTTACCTATGTCTTTTCACAAATTTTATATTGCTTTATGTTTTCTATTTCAGTGAACGTTCTTGATCTAAAAATATAAATTATCCATATAATGAGTTTTTAGCCTAGTAAATAAATCTAAAACACAGAATAATTAATCAAAACTCTATTAACACCATATAGGATCAATCACCATCTTCCACTACAACGATTCTTTGAAAATCATATAAATTATATTCTTTTGAAAGTCACGCAATTGCTATAAAAATATGCATGCTCAAAATCAATATTTTGAAATCATTCAGCCATTGTTTGAAATCATTTTTATCAAATAAATCCAATATAAATAGAATGAACTTTACATGATTAAAATCATCTTTTTAAGAAAACTCCAATGTATCTTTTAACAACCAAAAGTTTATGTTAAAAATGCAATACAGTCTAATCTTAACATGTATAACCATCACACAATCTTACACGTTCTCGGGTTTTCTTCGGCAAGGCTGTAGGACCCTATGCATTGCTTACTCTCGATGTTTATGAATTTTCAACGTAAGGAGGACATTAAGTTGATTACCTTCTTATTTCTATAGTCATACACATCGCACACAAAGAGGTAAGTCTAACCATTGAGTTCATGTGTTATCAAGATTGTCAACTTCATATTTTTCTCAAATGCATGTTTTAACACATTTTATAAAGCCAATGTCATGCAGATTTAAACTATGCAACTCACCCATACAAATCATTTTGAAAACTAATATATCACATTGATTTAAAATAATGTTTTCAAAATATTTTTTTTAGCATTACAATATAATTTAAAAACATAAATTTTCATAAAACACCATTTATTTCACATCAAAATAACATCCATTTAATCATTTCAATCCACAAGCAAAATTCTAAGCCTAACCAAAACCAAAGATTAGATTTAAATCTATTTTCACCTAAACAATGCAATAAATATTAAATTAATTATTCTAAATGTAGGATTTACTTACCTATGGAAGGTTCCTCCTCTCCCACCAAATTTTTACTTAATGAACTGATTTTTAATCCTATAGAATCGTTTCCTAAAGCTGACAAATTTTTCTTTGATGAGCAAGTCCAAGAATTAAGTAGTGCCTTATCATATCATTAAGTGCAATTAATAAACTTGGATAAGTAATCAAATTAATTAATTTGGAAACTAGTAAGTTCAATTAATACATTTCCGAAAACTTAATACTTATCTTAAAACTTAAGGATAAATCATTAAATTCTCATAATGACCACAAGAAGTGGAATAAATTATAATCCCCATGATGAACAAAATAAAGCAAAAAGTGTACCCCAAATCAAAGCCCTTAGTCCTCAAATGAGAGAGTCTAGTCTTAAAGGTCAAGTTGACAATTTGGATATCAAGTTTGATGCATTAAATGTAAAATTTGATGCCCTATTAAATGAACTCAGGAACAACAACTCAAGAAGACCACCTCAAGTACCCATCCAAAGAAATAGACCCGAACCCCCCATTAGAGAGAAATAGAAGGCAAGAGTATTATGATTATGAGGAATGGGCTGAAGGTGAAGAGGCGATTTTACACAGCCGACGTAGAGACCATGAAGATTTCCGCCATGCCAAGTTATCTGTACTATCATTTAATGGAGTATGCAATGGAAACACTTTCTTGGATTGAGTGGATAAAGTTGAAAAGGTCTTCGATTATTATGGTTACTTTGATCGAACCATAATACAACTAGTGATGGTTGAACTCACGGGTTATGCCTCCTTATGGTGGGAAGATTTAAAGGCTCAACGAAAGCAAAGTGGTGAAGATCCCATTACTACTTGGATAGATATAAAGAACCTTATGCGAAAGAGGTTCGTATCTAACTACTACAAACAAGAGCTTTTCCTATAAATGCAAAACTTATTGTAAAGAGAACATTCGGTCGAAGAATGCCTCACGGAATTTGAAACCCTAAGGATAAGAGGAGGATGGAACGAACCTGAAGAGCAAACAATTGCTAAGTTCATAAGAGGATTGAACCAAGATATTGGCGACACTGTTGAGCTACATTCACTTGTTTCTTTTGATTAAGTAACACAACTTGCCATCACAGTGGAAAGAAAATTGAAGAGGAGAGGAAGAACAATTCCCAATCGATTTTCTAAAAAAAATCCTGAAGATACAAGAGCTACTACTAAGACAGTTACTAAGGTGGAAGAAAAGAAACCTTATACAAGTAATTGGCTCGCTAAGAATACTAGCACAAACCTACAATTGGAAGTCAACCAAAGGTTCAATGTTACAAGTGCCTTGGTTATGGACCTATGGCTAAGGAATGTTCAAACAAGTGAGTAATGATACTGAAGGAGGATACAGGTGAAATCGAAAGTGAAGATGAACAAGTAGAAAAAAACACGGAAGTAGTATAGTCGGATGACGATGTTGTTCATGCTTAAGAAGGATCTCTACTGATGGTCATTTAGCGAGAACTCATATCATAGCCCGCGAAAGAAAATTGCCAATGTGAGAACATCTTTCACAATCAATGTTTTACCAAAGATAAAGTTTGCTTATTAATTATCGATGGAGGAAGCTGTGCTAATGTGACCTCCAAAGATATGGTGGAGAAGTTAGGTTTAGAAACTCGAATGCATACAAACCCTTATAAATTGCGTTGGTTAGATGACTGAGAAGACCTAAAAGTGGCAAACAAGTAACCATCGACTTTACTATGGGAAATGATAAAGATACGGTTGTTTGCGATGTCAGACCAATGAGTGCCAGCCATCTCCTACTAGGAAGGTCATGGCAATACGATCGACAAACGACTCACAACGAGTTCCATAATTACTACTCTTTCCGGTTTGAGGGAGAGAATAACAAACTAGCTCCACTAAAACCCGAGCAAATTGCCAAAGATGAGACTTATAGAAGGAAAGAAAGGGAAAAGACAAACTTATTTCTTTCAAGGAAAGAATTAGAACACTCCTTGCTAGAAAGAGGTCCCTTCATAATGATCTTATTCCAACATCGAGTGAGAGAGCTGTGAAACATTCCAGCAGCTGTACAATAATTGCTTAAGCAATATGAAGACGTGTTCCCCAAAGACTTCCCCAAGGATTACCATCCTTATGTGGTATCGAACGCCAGATAGATTTATAGCCAGGAGTCATGTTGCCTAATCATCTAGCCTACCGAATGAATCCTGAAGAAGCAAATGAACTCCAAAACCAAGCACAAGAGTTACTAGAGAAGGGTATATTAGGGATTCTATGAGCCATTGTGCAGTCCCTACACTCCTCGTTCCAAAAAAGAATGGGACGCTTAGAATGTGCGTAGATAGTGGGCAATAAACCAAATGACTATCAAATATAGACATCCGATACCTCGATTGGAAGACATGTTGGACGAGCTTAGTGGAGCTTCGATATTTTCTAAGGTTGATTTAAAGAGAGGATACCATCAAATCCGTATGAGAGAAGGCGATGAATGGAAAACCGCCTTTAAAACTAAGTCCTTTAAAACTAAGTACGGATTATTCGAATGGATGATCATACCTTTCAGACTTTCCAATGCCCCTAGCACATTCATGCGATTCATGCACCATATATTGAAAGAATTTTTGGGTAAGGTTTTGGTTATTTACTTTGACGACATTCTCGTCTATAGTATAGACCTATCATCTCATATGGATCATTTGAGAACCTTATTTCAAACCCTTGGAGCATTCAAATTATTTAGAAACCTTAGCAACTACTTGTTTGCTCAAGAAAAAGTCTACTTCCTTGGATTTATCATAAGGAAGGAAGGGATGAAAGTTGACGAATCAAAGATTGAAGCCATTAAGGACTGGCCTACCATAGTAGGAATTATGGAAGTACGTAGCTTTCACAGCCTAGCTTCGTTCTATCATAGATTCATCAAAGACTTTAGTACCATTATGACTCCAATAACAGATTGCACGAAAAAGAGAAAAGACTTTCAATGGACTTCTACCTGCCAACAAAGCTTTGAGCTTAGAAAGGAGAAGTTATGTCGATCCCCCGTCCTAACATTACCAGACTTTAATAAAGTTTTCGAAATCGAAAGTGACGCTTTGGGAGTAGGAATCGGGGCGATCCTAATGCAAGCAGGAAAACCAATAGTATTTTTTAGTGAGAAATTATAAATTATTCAACTTACGATAAAGAGTTATATGTTGTGATAAGAGCTTTACAACAATGGCAACACTACTTGCTCTATAAAGATTTTGTCATTCACACGGACTACTAAGCTCATAAGCATATTAAGAGCCAAAGAAAATTAAATAAGCGTCATGCTAAGTGGGTTGAATTCTTAGAAAGGTACCCGTATACGCTCAAGTACAAAAGGGGAGAAACTAATGTTATCGCTGACGCATTATCAAGAAGACGAATCCTATTAACTGAACTTGACACGAGATTTTTTGAATTCGAATGGATCAAGGAAAGCTATTAATCAGATGCCAATTTTAGTTATTATTATCTCAAATGCAAGGATAAAACAGAAGGAGGATATCATTTGACGGATGGATATCTATTCAAAAGTGGCAAACTTTGCATTTCTAATGGTAGTTTAAGAAAAGTCTTGTTAAAGAAGCTCACAGTAGTGGTTTATCTAACCACTTTGGAGAAAAGAGAATTTTGGATCCACTAAAAGAGCATTTCTACTGGCCTAATCTTCAGGTTGATATACACCGAGTCATCGAACAATGCATCGTGTGTAAAAAGGCAAAAACTTGAGTCCTACCCCAGGGTCTATACCTACCATTACCAGTACCTACTCAGCCATGTGTAGAAATTAGCTTGGACTTCGTCTTAGGACTTCCCCGCACCGCAAGGCCAAAGACTCCATTATGGTTGTTGTGGATAGGTTCTCCAAAATGGTACATTTCATTGCTTGCCACAAAATCGATGATGCAATCAACACGGCAGACCTATTCTTTAAGGAAATAGTCTGGATACATGGAATTCCACGAACTATCGTATCTGATAGGGACACCCGATTTCTAAGTACTTTCTGGCAAACTCTCTGGAGAAAGATTGGAACAAAATTACTATACAGTACATCGTTCCATCCACAGACTGACGGTTGGACGGAGGTTGTCAGCTGTACATTGGGAACACTTCTAAGGGCTACTGTAGGCAAAAGATTAAAGGATTGGGACATCCTACTTCCAACTTTAGAATTTTCATACAATAGAAGCACGCAGTCCACTATTTGGAAGACCCCCTTTGAAGTAGTCTATAGCTTCAACCCCCTCTCACCTTTAGATTTCATACCACTGCCTGAAAGGGAATTAACAAATCCAAAAGGAACTGACAAAGTAGCATAAGTTAAACGAATGAACGAAGCGGTAAAAAACACCATTGAGAAAATAAATGAGGCAGTGGCAAGACAAGCTAACAAAGGTCAGAAAGAAGTAATCTTCAAAGAAGGTGACTTAGTTTGACTCCACCTAAGGAATGAGAGATTTCCTAAACAAAGACGATCCAAGCTACTCCCACGAGCAGATGGTCCGTTCAAAATTATTGAACGTATAAATAATAATGCTTACATTAGAGTTACTAGGGGAATATGGAGTATCTGCTACATTTAATGTTTAAGACCTATCCCCCTGTGTTAATGAAGAAGAAGAAATGGACGATACAAAAGGAGACAACTTACTAGGTTTGAGATCAAATCTTCTTTCATTTGGAGATGATGATATGCCAAGGAGGCCCCTAACACGTTCCCAAGTCACTCACACCTTCTATCCTTATTACTCATAAACTTACTTTTATTGCAGAAGAGGAGTCCTTTGGAGACATGGAGGATGGACTAATAGATTGCTTAGAGTGAAAGACAACCTAGCAAGACATGGATAAGCGAACCAACTTGTTGACTTGGAATATCGAAGATAATTTAACACTATCACAAGCTGGAGTATCAGAAGCGAGAATTTATCTTCCTAGAAACAACTAATGTAATCTATTTTGTCTTTTCTTTAAATTGTATAGGCAAACTCTTTGCCTATTTACTATTTTTAAAAATAAATGCATGCATGCATAGTCACCTAGGATCATCGGTGGTGAAGGATTAAAACTTAGAAGAAAGGTCTAAACCTTTCCTTTTGAAGCTCGGTCTACACTTGGTGAAGCTCGGTCCTTAACTTGTTAGAGGCATCCATCCAAGCTCATCCATGAAGGAATAGGGCGTCGTTCATAAATCCCTCAAACCTCTTTACGTCATGGATCATACATCTACAGTCTTAAAAGACCAATTTTGTGAGGATCACAAGGAGTTTGGAGCGCACCACCATTCACTTAGCCGGAACACATCCACTTGAAGGCCCAACCCATTGGCCATTTTGAGCACGCCACTCCTTGCTAATTTGAATCTTCTCTAAGTCATTTTTCCTCTCATGGAAGCATCACAACTTGCCATATAAGAAAGACATCTCAATGGAGGAAGAAAGGAGGAGCGTCCAAACGCACGACATTGATCAAACCATCATCAAATTACATTTCTTTGCACGCCTAAACCCTAAGCCACCTTAAAAACATATTTAAGTATCTTTATGACATTTTGTATTCAGTTTTAGAAAATCATATTGAGGTATTTTTTTGAAGAAAGATCCCAAGAGCATTGGCTCAAGGTTAAGTGAGCATCGGCGGTTCTTGGCTGATTGGAGTTGTAATCTCCATTGTTTCAACCTTGAGGTTGCTTGCAAACTCTTACTCCATCTTTTCCTACCAAACCCTTAAGGGTTGAAAAATAGAGGAAAATGTGCTAACCTTTATCCAGAGGAGTTGTTATTTTCATCGGGAAAATAACATCACTCTAGTGTGTTCAAAGTTGTTCTCGGCCAACCACAGACCCTTCAGTATATCTTTTTCGTCTTATCATATTCTTATTTGAAATTTTCAGATCTTATTCTCCACGTATAAATCTTCATTTCGTCTTTTAAGTGTTTGTTTATTTAAGATCTAAATCATGAAGATATTCTGCCATCTTTATAAGATATTATATTCAACCGATACTTCTACTAATCCACAGATTTCTTTGTATTAACTTGGATTTGCAGGGTTTGGGAACATCACAGGTTCTAACTGTAACACCCAGCTTTTCCGCTAAAATAATTTTCAGAATTTCGTATTGGTAGACGGCGGAGTTTTAGTCGAAATCGAGGACGAAAAATTTTTACCATTAAGTAAAGGATTATTTTGAAGCTGATGGACATAGAAGATTTATAAAAATTCAACCGAAAATGGACGGGATAACCGTTTAATTAGAAGATTAAACATTGAAGGCAAAAAGGTAATTACGATTTATTATATTAAATTTATAATTATTATTAATATAAATCAATAAAGGAAGCAAGGAGGAGCATAAAACCCCCTCCCTCTCGGTGATTTCTTCTCCCCTCTCTCATGCGAAACCCTCCTTCGGCGACCTTCCTTTCAGCAACGATCCCTCTCCGTTCCTTCTCCGTTTCTTCAAATTTAAGATATGTTTTTATTAGTTTTGGTAGATAGTTAGTATTTTAGTGGTTTTGAGTATTAAAAGTGAAGTTAGAGAGAGTTATGAGATAGTTTAGTGAACCCTATAGGGATGTACGAAATTTTGAAGTTATAGTCAATTTTTATTCGTCATTTGTGTTTAAGCATGATGAAGGGTTATATTATAAGTTTTTATTGAAAGAATTGGACGTTTGAATAACTGAGAAACTTAGATTACATAACGGTTTCTCTTCGACTGAATTTGGCTAAGCTGTGGATGTTGGATTAGGAAATGGATTAGACCATTAGAAACTAAACGTACTATGGAGTCCGTAACACTTTGAATCGTCAAAATCGGATGAGTATTGGGTGAGTTATGGATTTTCGAATTTGGTTGGAAAATGAGTCAGATTTCGGGTTTGGCTAGAAGTTTGCAATTTAGTAAGAGTTTATAACTTCCGTGTTAGAATTTCATGAGTTAGACGAAGTAGAATTAATAGATGTGTGATTTTTATAGGTTTTCTAGTTTCCTAGTTTAACGTACGATTTACGAGCAAGTTGCTAAGGACGCCAGGTAAGTAGTGTACGTAGGTAATTTTGCATTCGGGCTTATATCATGGTTCGTTAGGTTGTATGCATGTTTTAGTAGATTATGCATCATGGTTTTAAAGCACGAGAACGAAACAAAAATGAATTTCTATATTTTTACGAAATGAAACAGTAGGTTGTGATATGTGATGAATGAAATGAAAAGGTACGTAAGAAGATAATGAAGGTGGGGTTGAGTGGCCTTGTCCCGTGAGGTGGACCGCGAGCTATGTCACTACTTCCCCCGCTTTACGTAGTGGCCTTGTCCCGTGAGGTGGACCGTGAGATGTGTCACTTTTACTAGATTGGGGTTGACCTTGTCCCGTGAGGTGGACCACGAGGTGTGTCACCTTGATCTAACACGTAAAGAAGAACCAAGTAGTAAGATAAAGAATGTGTAAGAAAGAGACGGAAATGAAAGTAGAGACGAAACTGTAGAAACTACATATGATACGATATGTATTGTTTTCAGTGTTTACGATTTGTATGCATTACTTACTTAGCATTAGGCTAATAGATGAGCTCTGTGATGTAGGTGACGAGATGATAGTTGGTGAGTACTCAGAGAATGGCTAGGACTAGGAGGCAGTTAGAGAGGTGCGCTCGTGGGACGATCTGGCCGGCTGTTAGGAAGTTTTGACCATGGTGGGTAAATGTACGGATTTTGAGTCGTTTTGAGTCAATTTAAATCGTTTTAATATGTAAATGGATTTCAAACTTTCAGTAGTCGTTTTGATGTATAAAGTTGACTTAGGAAATTGATTGAGAAGGAAGGATTTTAGTTTTTAAACATTGAGTCGAGAATCTGTTTGTTTTTTTTAGAGGAGCCTAAGGTCTCTGGCCAATTTCTGAGAAAGAAGTGTCGACCTATGAGCTTAGTGGTCGACAAAACTTAGTAAGTGTTGACCTGTGTACATAAGGTGTCGACCGAACTAGATAAACATCAACCACAAGGATCAACCTACGGAGACAGAACCAAATCTAGTGTCGATCTGTGTGTATAGGTGTTGACCGATTAGTGTAAAAATGATAAAAGTGTCGACCACAGAGTTCGACCGGTGTAAACAGAGAGGATTATGGTGTCGACCTATGAAAATAGGTATCAACCTGTTAGTGAAGAGAACATAGAGGTGTCTACCGCAAGGTTCAACCGGAGCGAGCAGAGAATATTGATGTGTCGACTGGTGTAACCAAGTGTTGACTAGTACAAACAGAGACAAATGAGGTGTTGACCTGTGTATATGAGTGTCGACCCCTGTGTGCAAGACGGGTCAAGTGTCGACCGAAGGTTTTAGAGGTCGACCGGAAACTTCTTTTTATTGTTTTAAAAACTTGAAATTTTATTTAAACTAATTTTTGGGTTAAAGTCTTCCGTTGCAATGTTTTTAAACGTTTTCAAAGATGTCGTTTTAAGTTGGAAAAGCAAAGTTTTAAATTTTACATGAATTTTACTCAGTTTTATGATTAAGAGTATGGTTAGCGACCTGAGTCCGGGGACGATTTCGGGTCGTCACAGAGTTGGTATCAAAGCGAATCGGAAACTAGTCAGTTTTCGGGGCTGTGACACTAACAGGTTGTTTGCCTTCCCGATAGCACATGTTCTATAATCTCTCCCACCATGCATAAGCTCCCCTTTTTAACCTTTCTTGCGGAATCTCCATATACTCAATGAATCGATCAATCTTGGCAACCCAATCAATAAAATCTTTGATTTTTAAATTTCCATTAAAACTAGGAATATCCACCTTCAATTTAAATTCATTATCGACGACATCATAATCGTGATTATTGGATCTGTCTTTATCGCCGCCTCTTTCACATCTGGTAAATCGTTCTTCTGTTGGTTCCATCACCTCATCTTCGTTTGAGTCATCAACAAACATTGCTCACCTTTGATTGTTTGCAGCAACAAATATGTTTCCAGGTTCGCCTTGAGCAACTCCTGTAGGATCGTTTTTACCTAAGAGGGGGGATGAATTAGGTTTATGCTTCTTATAAAACCTAGTAATAGTGATCACTAACAAATAAATACGTTTGCACTTAGATGTATAGACTTAATGTTTTTCAAGATAATTTGATAGAGTAAATTCAATCAATAGCAAATAAAGAGTTAAGGGAAAGAAAAGAAGCGACACTCAAGGACTCCACTTGAAGATTCTTTCCTTCTCTTCCGAGAAAATCTTTCATGGAACTTCACGGGCGTCAATCAACTGCCTTTACACCTTTTTCCTAGGGATTCACCCGGTTTGAAAACTCAAATTGCACTCTCTAAAAAATGTAATCTCAAGTTTGATTTGAGAGGAGTATGAAGGATTGAGAAATTGAAGCACTTTGAAGTTGAGAGAAGATTTCTTTGTTCGTTGCTTGATTGATCTTTTGAAAATCTTCATTCTTCAATTTATAATCCTTCTGACTTTTGTCTACGATCGGTCGACCTATCTTAAAACCGGTTGACACCTTGTTTCCGTTGTGAATAGATAGAAGACCGTTGTAAGCCGTTTCGGTCGACCTCTTTGAGTCTTAGTCGACACTTTGTGACCGTTGGTGTCTTTGATAGACGTTATAAATACTGTTTTGTTCTTTTCTGAATTCATTGGTCGACACCTTAATATACCGGTCGACACTTTCTTTGTCTCTGTATTGCATCGGTTGTTCTTTGTGGTCAATACATCAATTGCTTCTGGATATAGCGGTCGACATCTTCAAGGTCTGATCGACACTTCAAATCGTTATATTTCCATCGATCGATCTTTGTGGTCGACACATCAATTGCTTCTGGATATAGCAGTCGACATCTTCAAGGTCCGGTCGACACTTCAAATGGTTCTGTTTCCATCGGTCGATCCCTCTGGTCGACACTTTCAAGGTTTGGTCGCTACTTTCATGTTTCAGTCGACACTTCAACTGGTTCTGGATCTAGCGGTCGACACCTTCAATGTCCGGGCGACACTTCAATTGGTTCTGTTTTCATCGGTCAATCCCTCTGATCGACACTTTCCAAGTTCGGTTGCCACCTTCATGTTTCGGTCGACACTTTGACAATTTGAAAATGTATTTCTTCATTTATACTACCATTAACTTGTCAATAGTTTATTAGTACAAAATACCCTTTTTCAAGGGCATTTTCAATTATTAAAAACAACAAGTAATTTTAAACACTCATCAACTATGTTAACCTTAAATACATTTTATTAAAAACATCATCAAAAATTTATTAATCTTAAACACATTTTAAGTTAACAATCTCCTCCTTTTTGATGATGACAAAATATTGAATGGATACACTTCACGTTAATTTAATTATAAGATCTCCCCCACAAGATATGAACTAGATATCGATTTATCATTAAATCTCTCCCACTATACAACTATTTCTCCCCCTTTTGACATATAAAAAAGATAACTATTAACAAGCATGGTAAGATCATCCAACAAACAACCATACTTCAAGAAAAAAAATCAAACTACAAATATTCAGAGTTAACAGACAATTTAAGATCTTCAATTTTAAGACAGAGAGACAAACTAGACCATTAAATGAATCACTCTCGAAGAAGACTAATCACTCGTTTGGAGGGACACTCGGAGGTGCTGAAGGATCTTCTTCATCATACTCATCATCCCAATACACTTTAAGATCTTTAATACTTTGATGAACTTTGGTGAATTGGTGACGTTGTTCAGCTTCCATCCTATCGAGACGAATGATTATCAAGTTTTGAAAAGTGCTCATGGCTGTGGCAATGTTGTCTATACGAGCTTCAAGGGTGTTGAGTCTTTCCTCCGTGTTGGAAGCACTCCCTCGCGGTATGTTGAAGTGAGGTGCAAGGAGGCTGGACTGACTTATGACCATCATCATCTACATTCATTTGGGATGGTTCAACACTAGATGTACCAAACTGTTCTCCTTTAAATATCAATTCACCTTCAGCATTGAGTATTATTCCCATTCGGGCAAGGGAAGATGTTGTGTAGGTGTCGATTTTCTTTAAGGGTAATGAGATCTCGGTCCTTGGAATTTGTACCCCATTCTTCTCAAAGATCTTTAATAGGAGGAGGTTGTATGGTAGAGATTTTGAAGCGTTGTTGAACACTTGAAGCATCGTGTTCAGAATTAGGTATCCCACATTGAATGGTTCACCTTGATAGATTTTGTAAAGGACATAGAGATCCATCCTACTAACATGATCTCGATGTCCATCTTGAGGTAACAAATTATAGGTAATCATATGATGAAGGATCCTAGCTCACACATTCAAATCTTTAGCTTTCGGCTCTGGGGGAAGAGATTGCTTTGGATCCTTGGCTATCATCCTTAAAAATTCAGTACCTTCAATCGTTCCTATGAAGTCAAGATCCTTTACTGCTTCATAATACCTTTCACTAGCATTGTTAAATTCGTATTCCAAAATAACGTTTATCGAGCGTGGAGTTATCTCGATGTGCCTTCCATACACATAACTCACAATTTTTAGAGGTCTCAGAGAATGCTCTAAATTTATATAGAACATTCTTACTGGAGTCTCATAATACGGGCCAGCGAAGTCAAACAAGTCATACAACCCCATAATCTTCAAGGGTTCAATCAAATTTAAACTAAATAGCGACATAAATTCTACTCTTCGACACAAAATTAATGGCTTGAACTGAAAATCTTGTTGATACTTATCTAAAGCCTCAGCATTTTTGAAGAATGGAGACGGCCACTGTGACGGAGGCTCTTGCTCAGTTGCTTGAGTAGAGTTCTTTGATTTCTTTCGGCGAAAGATGAGTTTTCTCCATGATGATGATGTCATTTGAGGTTTAGAGGTCTAACTATGATGATTTCTGGAAGAGAGGAAGCGAAAAGTTGAAATTTTGGGAAGAGAATTCCCAGGAAAAGCTGAAAGGGGTCGCGAGATTAGGGTTTCGGCCAACCAATTTTTTTTATAGAGCACTCTGGTGTCGACCAATTTTAGAAGCGGTCGACCTTTTATTCGTAAAAAGAAAGAATCAGCAGACTAAGCTATCGACTGTTATTAGTATCGGTCGACACATATGTTGTTTACAGAGAAAAACAGAGAGTTGGAGGTGTCGACCGATGTCAAGAGTGGTCGACACTTGGAAATGAGATTCTAATTTTATCAATTCTCAATTCTAATTAGACCCAAACGAACACGAATATCATTAAAGGTCTTCTCATGTAAGAGTTTGAATATATCTGCTAATTGATCTGAAGAACTTACAAAATCTAAAGTGATATCTCCCTTTTGTACATGATCCCTTATAAAATGATATCGTATTTCAATGTGTTTGGTTCTTGAGCGTTGGATAGGATTCTTGGAAATATTAATGGTACTAGTATTATCACATCTAATTGGTATCATATCATAGAATAGGTTGTAGTTCTCTAATGTTTGCTTCATCCAAAGCATTTGAGCACAACAACTTCTGGCAGCGATATATTCGCTTTCAGCTGTTGAGAGAGCTACTGATTTCTATTTCTTTGAATACCAAGACACAAGAGATTCACTTAGAAATTAACATGTTCCACTGGTGCTTTTTATATCCACAAGACTTCCGGCATAATCAGAATCAGAATATCCTATTAGATCAAAAGATGTACCATTTAGATATCATAATCCCAAATCATAGGTGCTACTCAGATATTTGAATATTCTCTTAACTGCATTTAAGTGAAATTCCTTAGAGGATGCTTGAAACCTAGCACATAAGCACACACTAAATAGGATATCTGGCCTACTAGCCGTTAAGTATAGTAGAGATCCAAATATGCCTCTATATTTCTTGATATTTACATTTTTCCCATTCTCATCCTTGTCTAATTTTGCAGTTGTGCTTATGGGTGTCTTAGATGGTTTGGAGGAATTCAATCCAAACTCCTTTAAGAGGTGTTTAATATATTTTTCTTGATTTATAAATATACCATCGGGAGTTTGCTTTATTTGCAATCCTAAGAAAAATTTTAATTCCCCCATCATGCTCATTTCAAATTCACTTTGCATTAGAGAAGCAAATTCATCACAAAGTGAAACATTTGTTGATCTAAAAATGATGTCATCCACATATACTTGTACAATGAGTAAGTCAACCTCTTTTTGCATAATAAACAAGGTTGAGTCGGTATTCCCCTTTTTAAAATTTCTTTATAGGAGAAAATTCTTCAACATATAATACCAAGCTCTAGGAGCTTGTTTAAGTCCATATAATTCTTTCTTAAGCTTGTATACATGGTCAAGTTTATCACATACTTCAAAATCTAAAGGTTGCTCTACATATACTTCTTCCAAGATATAACCGTTTAAAAAGGCACTTTTAACATCCATTTGGAAGAGAGTAAAGTTTTTGTAGCTAGCAAAAACTAAGAGCATTCTAATTGATTCTAAACGGGCTACATGGGCAAGTATTTCTTCAAAATCTATTCCTTCCTCTTGGTTGTATCCTTTGGCAACCAATCTAGCCTTGTTTCTTATGATAATTCCATTTTCGTCCATCTTGTTCTTATATACCCATTTAGTTCCTATAATAGGATAGTCCTTGGGTCTTGGAACAAGTTCTCATACATTGTTCCTTTCGAATTGATTTAATTCTTCTCGCATGGCTACTATCCAATTTTCATCCAACTCGGCTTCCTCAAATTTCTTTGATTCCATTTGTGAGATAAAAGCCACATTTGCACACAAATTTCTAAGTGAAGCTCTAGTTTTGACATCTAAGGAAGGATAACTTAGAATTTCATTTATGGGATGACTTTTGACAAATTTTCAATCTCTAGAAAGATCATCATTTGCATCCTTAATTGGAACAATTTCTAGCGTGTTTGATGAGGGAGCTATGGAGGCTTCTCTTTGAATGATTTCGACTTGTTTACCTAGAGAAGGAGAGTTCATGTGCTTATCTAAGTCATCATCCTTTTCAACATTGATTGTGGATTGAAGAGTCTCATCAAAATTGACATGCATGGATTCTTCTACATTAGTGTCATTTTGTTATACACTCTATATGCTTTACTAGTTAAGGAATATTCAAGGAAAATTCCATGGTCCGTCTTAGAATCGAGTTTTCCCAAGTTGTCCTTGGTGTTAAGAATGAAGCATTTACAACCAAAAGCTCTAAAATACTTGACATTAGGAATTTTATTGTTCCAAAGCTCATAGGGGGTTTTCTCAAGGATAGGTCTTATAGAGACCCGGTTTAGCACATAGCAAGCCGTAGCTACGGCTTTCGCCCAAAAATATTTTAGAAGAGTGTTTTCATTAAGCATAGTTCTAGCAAGTTCTTGGAGAGATCTATTTTTCCTCTCAACAACTCCATTTTGTTGAGGGGTTCTAGGGGAAGAGAAATTATGTTCAATTCCTTGTTTGAGACATAATAGTTCAAATTTTTCATTTTCGAATTCTCCACCATGATCACTACGAATGGCAACAATGACAAGATCTTTTTCATTTTGAACTTTCTTCCTAAAACTAGAGAAGATGTCAAAAGTTTCATCTTTTGATTTTAGAAAGAATACCCAAGTGAACCTAGAGAAATCATCTACAATGACAAAGGCATAATGTTTGCCTCCTAGACTAGCAATGTTTGAGGGAACAAAAAGATCCATGTGAAGTAATTGTAGGGGCTTGGAAGTTGTGACGACATTCTTTGAGGTAAACAAACTTTTGGTTTGCTTGCCCATTTGACAAGCATCACAAACTCTATCCTTCTCAAAGGATATTTTTGGAAGTCCTCTAACTAGATTATTCTTAGAGATCTTAGCTAAGGTATCCATTCCTACATGTCTTAATCTTCTATGCCAAGACCAATTATCATTCAAAGAGTTCACAGAAAAACATTTTTCATCAAAACATTCAATATTATCTAAATCAATCGTGTACACATTTTCTTCTCTAAAGCCAACAAACACAATTTTACTACTTATGCTATCTTTACTTACACATGATCTTGATTTAAAAACAACTTTATATCCTTTATCACACAATTGACTAATACTTAACAGATTATGTTTTAAACCTTCAACTAACAAAACATTCTCAATTATGGGATTAGTGTTAGTACCTATATTACCGTGCCAACTATTTTTCCTTTTTGATTTCCACCAAAAGTAACGTTTCCTTTCTTTTTGTTGACATAGGCAAACTTGGAGGAGTCCCCTGTCATATGCCTTGACCATCCGCTATCAAGATACCATAAGTTCTTCAAGGGAGAACTCACATCCTACAAAAAAGATAATCAAGTAATCTTCTTTGGTACCTAAACTTTTTGGGTCCTAGTGTTAGGTTTGGTTCCCTTAGGAACCCATTGTAATTTACTAAATAATTTATTATTGTTAAATTTCAATGGATATACAAACGATTTATGGCCTACTTCATTACAAGTATGACATGTAGATAGTTTGACAAAGAAATTCTTGTATACTTTCTTTTTATTAAATTTTTCGTAACCAATGCCAGCTTTATCAAAGGTTACTCTTTGATTTCCTAAGAGCATATTCAAGTTTTTGCTACCATTAGTGAATTTTAAAATCACATCATTCAAACTATCATTTTTAGTTTTAAGTTCACTAATTTCGATTTTATGCAATTGATCTCCTTAGCATGCTTTTCAGTCAGGTTAGCGTTTTCCTTCTTTAAAATGTTGTAATTAGACTAAAGCATGCCATATTGTTTGACTAAGTTATTGAAGGCGTCAATTAGATTGTCATCATCGTTATCACTATCACTAGAAGAATTACTAATCTCATTCTCCTTGGCTATGAAGCACAAGTTGGCTATTTTTTCGTCTTCGGAAGAGGTGTCGCTCTCACTGTCATTCCACGTTGCTTTCATGGCTCTCTTCTTGAACCTCTTGGGATTCTTCTTAGCTTGAGGACACTCAACCTTGATGTGTCCCGGCTTTCCGCACTCAAAGCAAGTGATTTCCTTTTCTTTTTGAAGTTTGTCTCCCTTTGAGAAACTCCTACCTTGCATCATCTTACGTTGGAGAAATTTGCTGAATTTTCTTGTGATGAAGGTAATCTCTTCGTCATCCTCTTCTTGTTTGGGCTCTTCATGTTTGCTTGATGAGGCCTTGAGAGCAATGTCTTTTCTTTTAGAGACTTCCTTTTCTTTGAGATCTTCCTTTTCATTTGCTCTCATTATTATCTCATGTGTCATGAGAGGACCAATGAGTTCTTCCAGCTTGAGAACCTTGAGCCCCCTAGCTTCTTGAATGACTGTCACTTTGGGTTGCCATCCTCTTGGTAGACACCTAAGAATCTTTCTTACTAGTTCTTCATTTGGGTATGTTCTACCAAACACTTTCAAACTATTAGTAATGTTAGTAAAACGAGTAAACATTGAACCAATAGATTCATCCTTTTCCATAGAGAATAATTCATATTCATGCACCAACATGATCATTTTGCTTTCTTTTACTTGATTTGTTCTTTCATGAGTAATTTCAAATAAGCGCCAAATTTCAAATGCACTATCACATCCTTGTACTCTATTAAATTCATCTCTATTCAAGGCACAATATAAAGTATTAATCGCCTTAGCATTCAAACTTAGATTTTTCTTATCATAATCATCTAATTCATGTGATGATTTTGGTATGTCAATACCATTTTCAATTTTCATAGCCTTGAATGGACCATTTTCAATAATGTTCCATAGATCATAATCCATGGCTTGAACAAATATTCTCATTCTAGTTTTCCAATAAACATACTCATTTCCATCAAAATATGGTGCTCTAGTAATGGATTGACCTTCTACATGTGAAGTGTTTGTGTTGAATGCCATTTCTAAATATGTAATCTCAAGTTTGGTTTGAGAGGAGTATGAAGGATTGAGAAATTGAAGCACTTTGAAGTTGAGAGAAGATTTCTTTGTTCGTTGCTTGATTGATCTATTGAAAATCATCATTCTTCAATTTATAATCCTTCTGACT
Organism: Begonia peltatifolia; assembly: GCA_022433055.1. Taxonomy (NCBI): domain Eukaryota; kingdom Viridiplantae; phylum Streptophyta; class Magnoliopsida; order Cucurbitales; family Begoniaceae; genus Begonia; species Begonia peltatifolia. The sequence continues at coordinate 3,569,684 of CM039528.1, read as the reverse complement.
TCTGCCTACGATCTGTCGACCTATCTTAAAATCGGTTAACACCTTGTTTCCGTTGTGCATAGATAGAAGACCGTTGTAGGCCGTTTCGGTCTACCTCTTTGAGTCTTGGTCGACACTTTGTGACCGTTGGTGTCGTTGATAGATGTTATAAATACTGTTTTGTTTTTTTCTGAATTTATTGGTCGACACCTTAATATACTGGTCGACACTTTCTTTGTCTCTATATTGCATTGGTCGTTCTTTGTGGTCGACACATCAATTGCTTCTGCATATAGCGGTCGACACCTTCAAGGTCCGGTCGACACTTCAAATGGTTCTGTTTCCATCGGTCGATCTTTGTGGTCGACACATCAATCGCTTCTGGATGTAACGGTCGACACCTTCAAGGTCCGGTCGACACTTCAAATGGTTCTGTTTTCATTGGTCGATCCCTCTAGTCGATATTTTCCATGTTCGGTCGCTACCTTCATGTTTCGGTCTACACTTCAATTGGTTCTAGATCTAGTGGTCGACACCTTCAATGTCCGGGCGACACTTCAATTGGTTCTGTTTCTATCGGTCGATCCCTCTGGTCGACACTTTCCATGTTCGGTTGTCACCTTTATGTTCCGGTTGACACTTTGACACTTTGAAATTGTATTTCTTCGTTTATACTACCATCAACTTGTCAATAGTTTATTAGTACAAAATACTATTTTTCAAGGGCATTTTCAATTATTAAAAACACAAGTAATTTTAAACACTTATCAACTATGTTAACCTTAAATACATTTCATTAAAAACATCATCAAAAATTTATTAATCTTAAATACATTTTAAGTTAACAATTCCTTCTCTTTGTTGTACTCTATCACCATCTCTGTTTTTGTTGGTATCAAACCCTAGGACACTAAAACGGTTGATCATGTCTTCAAGGCGCTATTCAATTGATTGGAGTCTCTTATCGAAATTATGCTGCAAGGTCTTGATTATTGCCTTTTGAGTCTGTAATCCAGCTTGCAAGACTTCCACATCCTGAACGACGTTCGGGACATGACTGCTTCTTGAACTGACCATCGTAGTCTGAACTAAAACTCAATTCTGTTACCACCCGCAACGAGATGCGAGAAGGGAAAAGAAAATACCATGTCAAGAAAAACCCTAATTTAGAAAAGTCTTTAAATAATAGAATAATCCAAAAAATAAAAAAGATACAACTTAAATAATAGATTCACATCTAAACTAAAATAAACAAAACTATTAATGACAAAAATAAAATCTAAACTAAAATATTCTAAAATAATAGATTCAAATCTAAAATTATTAATTGTGAAAATGAAATCTAACTAAAAGATCATTCGAGAATAATAATTCGAAGTCCAATGGTTCACTTTGTCAATTTGAGTCACAAAAATATTTGTTTGCCATATTTTTCGTTGTAAAGCCAGCAAACCCTCATGACAACCTTTTGACTTACTCTGAAGCAAATACATGGTTCCACTACTATTATAAGTTGCAAGTGTGGTCTTTTTACATTATGAACTTTATTATTTAACAATTTGCTGAGATTCAATTATTGCCCAACATGAGGTGATTAGATTGCAAAATAGCATGCAGGCTAATTGTGGTATGAGAATTACTCTATGAATTATTTGAGTCCTTCAGCAATATGCCCCCGCCTTTATTACAAATCAAAAGGTAATGATCAGGAGCAGGTAATTATTGATAGCACTACTAAAACTAATGTAAAAATTGATCAAGAAAAGAAAGATCATTTTCTCAACTTATTTCAATGGCGTTTGCATTTTCTTTTCTGGTGTTGTAGGCTTTCTTTAATAAAAATAACATATATAAGAGATGAACAAATATCCAGTAGAGGCAGAGCTTTGTACAATCAGTGTAACAAAGAAAAATTTTGAAAATCCAACAAAAAACCACCTCACAAGTTATGTTACAAATAAGACAAAGGCAAAAGCATCATCATCATCATCAAGAGTAACCCCAACAACTCATAGTCGAATTTGAAAACTTCTTCAAACGGAGCACAATAGGTGGGTTTCTTGCAAAGAACATGGGTTGTCAATGTCTAAAAGCCATGCTTCAATGTTCTCATATCCTACCATTGTTAAATCATGATCAAAACTGCTCAAACTTCCTCCTCCATGTGTTTGATTCATTAATTCTACCGTCGAATATGTCTCTTGTTTGTGCAAGTCCCAAGAACTAACAGGCCAGGCCCCGTCTACCCATATCTCCGAGCCACTTCTGGGGTAAGCCGGAGGCGATGATAAAGGGATATGATCAGTAGGTGATGATGAAACCGAGGAGTTTCCATTGCCTGTTAGCTCCTGAACAAGCGTCTTGAAACTCAAGCAGTCAGTGATGTAGACTTTTGGCTTCAACAATTTAATCAAACTGCTGAGCTGCTTCTTGTTGTCGTGCTTCGTTACTTTCATGGAGGAGGTTAGATTGGATTGTTTTTTGCCCATAGTTTGAAATCTCTCTGCCTCGGAAACTGCTCCTGGCTTTCTTTTTCTTTGCTGTAGCGGAGGTTTCTAAGAACATGTAAATATATACATAACAAAAAGATGATGGAAGCAGATTTGCATGACAGAATAAGACATGAATTTAAGGAAAATAATCTGGATCTTCTTCGAAAATGGTTTTTAATTGGAATCCTGCGCCCATCAACCAAATCTCTCTCTTTTTCTAATGAAGAAAATATTCTAAACTTTGGATTCATGTGAGGATGTTGATGTTGTCCGTCAATTCCAGAAGATACACAAATTTTACATAAAACTATTATTAACAGTGATGTAATGTGCTGGGATAGATGGCCATTTTGGGCACGCAGCTACTAATCAATTATTGATAAATATATGTGATATGTAACAACTTTTTCTTTATCATTGAATTTTACCTGTAAATCTAGTAACATTGAGTGAGAGAGAGATCCACTTGGTATTTGATACGTGTTATTTTATATTTAGGGTTAAAGAAGAATTAGATCTTTATATTCACAACATATTAGATTTAGAAACAAGATCTATATTGTTAACTATTGAAAGATTGAGAAAGTTGCAGGTGTTTGGACTCACTCGCACAATAAAATTATTGGTGTTCATAATACTAGTAATATGTGTTATCAATGTACTACAGAAAATAATTTATTATGAATATAAGCATATTATTGTTATAATATATTAAATATAATGTGTGAAAAGTATTTTATTAAAGAATCATAAAATTACATCTTTGTAGCTAATTTCACACAACATAACTTTGAGAACGACTTCTTTTTACCTTTGAAACATTTGATATTCTCTGTCAATCTTCTTTATTTCGAATAAACATTTATGGACGTGATGAATGCAATAACATCACACTCAATATATGATAAATTGTATTTTTAACACATGAAATAATTTATTTGGATTTAGAAAACTGTTGTCTAAAACAAATATGGAAGACTCGTGAATTTATTTTCAAACGTTGATTTTACAGTTTTCAAGTTTTTCGAACCTCCCAATAATGAGGTTGTAACCTCAAATTTAAGGTGAAATAATTTAATAATAGTTTTCATCACATTAGGAAAAAACCCTTATGGAATTCAGTATCTTATTTAAGTTGAAAATGATTCATAACGGTCATTGACATATTTAAAATCAAATATATGGAAATCAAACAAACTTGTCACCATTACTCAACACTTGCATCTGAACATCAATGATGTAATCTTTTTTCAAAAGCTTTAACTTTATTAATTTGTTAATCAATTGAATAACTAATAATTCAATTATTCTACGTTAAGAAAATAACAACTTATTATTCAGTGTATTAAACAATTAATTCATAATTAATTATTTAATCTATTTTATTCCTTTTTTTTATTACTAAGTCAATAATAAAATGTTACCAATGGACCTAAAGTTTAACCTTCAATAATTTTTTGTTAATTAATATAAATTCTTTTTATTAACTAACATAACTATTAATTCTAAAATAATTTTATTAATTATTTAGAGTTATACTCTTAAAAATTATCAAGTATATTTACACAAAGTAATATCTATTGATATATTTATTACATATGTATTAATCATTTAGATTCATAATAGAACTAGGTTTGTAATATGTTAATCTCTCGTATTGAATATTCGTTTGACCATTATTAGTTCTTGATTGGATAATTTTGCACTAATTGTTTGATCCTTAAATTAACAAATAAAGAAATCAATCGAAATTGATTCATTGTATTTATATTGACATTTCTGTCTATTTAGTTTGATTCATTCCTAATATAGAAGATATATAAATTGTAACTTGTATAAAACTTTAGCTAGTAAATCAAAGAGTAAACTAAAATAAAATCAGATTTTATTAAATACAATGAATTAAAATCATACATATATGACAAATTGTTATGATAAAATTAATTTTTCTATATTTAATAAAAATTATCAGAACAATATAATTTTATCTGGTTTAATTTTATATAATCATATTCTATAAAATATATTCATCTTATTTCACTCCATAATGTGATATAACTATACATTATTAATGAGATGAATTATTTGAAGACTTCATACTTCAAATATAGGTCATATAATTATTTGGTTATTATTCTTTATATTTTATCTGATATATATATAGTAATATAAAGTTTACATAAATAATTAAGAATATTTTATGAATTTATAAAACATAATCTAAAATGCAAACAACATATTATTCAATATAAATTTATTACATATTACAAAAATTTTTTTATTACATTTGTTTGTTAAGCACATAATTACAAATAGAAGTCACATAATCAATCGTTCCTTGTAATGTCTACAAAAATGAAAGTTTTACCACGTGTTCACCACATCATGAGAAGATAATTTGAAAAATTTCATGATTTTCTAACACTTGTGTGATTTATTATAATTATTTTATAAAATAATTAATTAAAATTACAATAAATTGTACAAGTGTTCGAAAATCACAAAACATTTCAGATTATTTTCCCATTATATAGTGAATATGTGGTAAAAATTTCAAATAAATTGAATATCATTTGGTATATCTTTTTAAAATAATTTATAAATCACAGAGGGTGAATTGAGGGTAAACACCCTCCGCTAGAATGGGAGACCATTCTTTTTAGAACGGTTTATTGTTTTAGTGTAAAATTGAGAACAGAGAGTGAAAACCCCCTGCCAGGGGATTTTTTGTTCGTTTTCGATAGTTTAAGGTTTTATTTTATCATAACATATTTCAATGGTTTTTTTAAACCAAACTTATACTTTGAGAGTTAAAATAATTTTAACCCTTAATTATATTCGAGAGGCTAAACATTATGAGAATTTCTAAACTTTTAATTTCTTTATATTTATTTTTATGCTTTTATTTTATACATATATCACTGCATTATTTTATATATCACTTATGGATCTATAATTTAACTCGTTTTGTTTGCCCTGACTTTTATCCGTCATGTAACTCTTCCTTTGCCTAATATATTAAATAAAATAAATTTAGGGATTGGACAACTCGTTCTCCGTTTTGTCTCGAGTCCTCTTTCAATCGTGACAGATATTTTAGTATCAGAACTAGAGTATCATTTTGAAAAGTGATATGAATAAGATAGATATTGAAGTGATATACATTGTGCTTGAGGACGTAATACAAAGACCGATTGAGTCAATGTTCTATTTGAAAAGCATATGAAGGTTGTTCGCTAGACAATGAGGATATTTACTTATCCGTACAAGTGTGATTTACGGTGGTTAGAAAATTTAGAGAGAAGCAGTAGGAGTACGCTTCTTAAATTAATAAAAGAGGTGAAATATTAGTTTGAGGAATCTTCTTGGTTTGTGTGTGGGCCATGTGTAGTTCTGAAAATTAATAAATCCATTTTATGTGTAAGTATTAGTTTCTTTTAAAAAATTCAAGGCTTATTGCACGTTTTATTTGAAATTTTTTAGTTTAAGTTAGGACTTTTCGTTTGTAGATTTCAATTAAACGATAAATACTTGTACACTTGGATCTAGAAAGTATTGGTGACCGTTCTGAATATGTATTAATTTAGTGTATTTTGATTTGATGGTAAATTTCTGCATAAATAGTAAAAAATATATGATAGATAAAAGGTTAAAGTCGTTCAGTTGAATGGACAACTGTAGCAAAGATTTCCCTAATCGTAGTTTCTTTCTGAACCACTTAGAAAGAAATTGTGAAAAATTTTAAAATTATTGTAATATTTACAAAGCACGAGATTGGCTTTTCCATAATTTATTTGAGATTATTTTAGAGAACAAATGGTTGAGAAAGTGAGATGAGAGAATTTGAAAGGCGATTCTCGCTACGTTGGAAAAGAACACCGGTCGTCTAGAATATCGATTGGTCGAAGGTAAAAATACAACCTTTGATGGTCTGTTGTGACCATGAATTTTCTGATTTGGTGTCAAATTTTTTATTAGAAAAATGTTTAGTTTCTGCTTTGTTATTGACTCCCAATTACCAGACTTAAGGACGAAGTCTAGCAAGTTTGCAATGGATTCACAAAAAACGTCGCGAGGGGGATGTTGTCTTGCTGCATCTGTTCGGCGACCAACTAGTCGCGATCTAGACTGTTTTGGACCATGGATTGATTTTAAAATGAATTGGATTTTTAGGCCGCCGTCCAGTTTATTTTGGGCCCGGATCAGCTCCTTTTGGGCTTGCCAGAAATTGGATTATGGGTTTTTGTCCCCTTATGGTGTGGTCTAGGCCATGTTGGGTTGCAGACCAGGCTGTTTGGGCTGCAAAACAGCCACTTTGGACATACAAATTCTAGCACCTTTTGAGCCTGATTTTTAAACACTTTTTTTGTCCAATTAAATATGGATTATTTTAAGAAAAAGAAAATTTGAAATTTAATAAATAAATTTGAGCCCAAAATCTTTCCATTATTTGTAATTAGGTACTTAATAAATTAAACTAAATTTTGGACCCTTTGACATTGAAATCGGATTATTGAGCTTTGAACAATGGTCGGACCACTTTCATGTAAGAATTTATTTTATGTTCATTTTTTTCACGTTTTATTTTAATTATTAATTGAATTTATTTATTTATAAAATAATTGTTAAAAATCTCTTATTATTGTTTTATTTTAATACATATATTCTTTTATATACGTTTTCGTATTTCGACATGAAAACTTTGTCTTAAATAAAGTAATGAGACAATTGATTATGTCGTGTCCCTAGACAATTGATCAGGGTATTTTTGTGAATTTTGCGATTGCTAAGTATAGCCTATTTTATTTTAATTTGTTGTTAATTGATTAAATTTGAACGTAAATACTGGAAATAAAATTTGTCCATATTGAATTTAAATCTCACCTCAAACGACTTTTCTCTTTCAGAATTTAATTAGGAGAACTTTTAATTGCTCGGCGTATAAATTATTCTAATTTATTATTTTTCCTAGTATTTTAACTCTGTTTTAGAGGTCAGACATTATTAAAATTTCTAAACTTTTAATTTATTTAAATTTATTTAATATTTTTATTTTGGACATATATAATTGTATTATATTAAATATCACTATTACACTTGTAGTTTAGCATTTTTGGTTTGGGACCTAATTTTTGTTTGTCATGTAAGTATTTCGCTGCCTATTATATTAACAAACTAAGTTTACAGATTGGAGGACTGTCTTGGTCAGGTCATTTTTCATCCTTTCTCGAGTCCTCTTTAGGGCGTGACATTATCTTTACTCGGTGATAGTTTGACTTGACACCGTTTAGTAGGTTGACGTCCTGTATGGGAACAAGACAAGTCATTAGAGTGTAATTGTGATGTGATACTGGAACTACAACTCGTAATAAAACGTGAAAATTTTCTGACAATAATTCTACTGTTTAATTGAAAAGTGATCACAGATGAAAATATATTCAAGATATTAAATACAATCAATTATCTTCCAACTATCATATGAAACTCTTCAAGATGAAACATAAGTAGAAAAACAAGCAAAATTTTAGAAGATTTATTAAACAGTTCAAAGATGCCGAGAATCTGACTATAGAGAAGTATTTGTCGAATTCGACATTCTTAACAATCTTATATCAAAAGGTATTCTTCATAATTTTAGTTGACATCTTGGTTTTTCAAAATAGGTTCTTTCATTCAAATTAGATATCATTTGCTATGTTAAGCTGAAAACAAAGAGCAACAATTCAACTATAAAACATATATTTATTTGAAAAAATAATATTCCAAATTCAAATATGAAGGCAATTTCAATTTGATTGGGCTTGAAAGATTAATCCAATAGATCAAGGCCTTATGACTTAAACTTTATTTATTTTATTTTAGTTATTTTTATGATTAATTTTAATGTCACTCGACTAAGGGTTTGTTCTAGTTTGAATAATAGTCATAAGAAGGATAAAATTGTAATTTTCATTTTCCTAGTAAGATTATGAGTCTTAATTTTGGAGAGCCTATTTAAGCGCACCTTACCCTCTTTCTAAAACACATTTGACATTTCTGAGTTATTAATTTATAGAGATTTTGTAACGCTCCGAAAACCTACCTGTTTTAGGTTTGTTCACTGCTCTGATATCATCTCCTGTCACGCCCCGGAAACCCTATACGATTCCCGATTTGTACACTTCTACTACTCATTTAATACACACAGAAAAATTAGAATAAAATTTAAAACTTTTGTTCATCGACTTAAAACGACATTTTTGAAAATATTTTAAACAACATCGCAACGAAAAACTCGATTAAAATCAATTTGAATAAACTTCACTTTCTAAAACATAAAAATAGAGAAACCGATCGACACCTGTAAGCATCGGTCGACACTTGGATTGTCTCGGGTTTTTCATCGGTCGACACTACATTTCTTTCGGGTCTTTTCGTCGGTCGACACTGAGAACACCGGCCGACACTTCTACGCTCATCTCAGAGAGTGGTCGACACTTGCTTTCACAGGTCGACACCTTGATCCTCTTTGTCCGTGCAGGTCGACCCTCGCGGTCGACACCGCTGCCATTTTTACACTACCGGTCGACACCTACAACCATAGGTCGACACTTACTTCAGCTCTATCCGCACAGGTCGACCCTCGCGGTCGACACTTGCAGGGTCTGGTCGACCACTAAGCCTATCAGTCGACACTTCCTCCCCAGAATTCTGTTTAAAAACCTTAAAAACTTCACAAAATCTTTCGGACTTCGACTCAACGCTAATAATAATACAACACACACTTTTCCATCAACGCAAATCATTATTTACAGAAAGAAAACGACTACTCAAATTTGAAATCCGTCTATGCACTCATTCGACTCAAAACAACTTAAAACTCTCTCAATTACACTCCCAAAATCCATACCTATGCCTACTACAGTCAAAATGCCCTGACAGCCGGCCAGATCGTCCACGTGCGTACTCCTCCAACCGCCTCCTAACCTTGGGCATGCTCTGAGTACTCACCTACTATGTCGTCATCACCTACATCACAGAACTCAACTATTAGCATAATGCTAAGTAAGTAATGCATAAAACTTAAACACTGAAAACAAATACATCCTAACGTATGTAGTTTCTACAGTTTTGTCTCTACTTTTGTTTTCTTCTATTTCTTACATCTTCTTTATCTTCTTACTACTGGATTCTTCTTTACGTGCTAGATTAAGGTCACACACCTCGCAGTACACCTTTGGGGATAAGGCCAACCTCAATCTAGTAAAGTGACACACCTCGCGGTCAACCTCTGGGGATAAGGCCACCACGTAAAGCGGAGGAATAGTGATACACTTCGCGGTCCACCTGTAGGGACAAGACCACTCAACCCCACCTTTCTTATCTTCTTACGTATCTTCTCACTTCATTCGTCTCATTACATCCTATTGTATCACTTCGTAAAAACATGGAAATTTATTTTCGTTTTGTTCTCCTAATTTAAAATAATGATGCACAACTATGAAAGCATAACATAAAGCAAATGTGCAATGCATCCTACTGAACTATGATGTAGGCCTGAAGCTAAAACTCCTACTACATTACTTACCTGGCGCCTTAGAAATTCTTCGCAATTCGTAACTTCGTACGCTAACTGGGAAAACCTATAGAACCACACACCTATTAGCTCTACTTTCCATTAAATTCGTAAAACTCTAAAGGAAACAACAAGTAAACCCCCACTCGGCCTAAACCGAAATCCTAACTCAATTTTCGACTAACCTTCAAAAATTCATAACTTCTTCAATACTCATCCATTTTGGACGATTTGAAATGCTAAGGATTTCTCATGACGTCTAGTTTCTAACGGTGAAATCTAATCCCTAATTCAACATATACCACTTGGCCGGACATGGCCAAACAAAGACCATTCCATAATTCGAGCATTCGGCTATCCCAACGCTCAATTTTTTCCCTTAAAATCCCGTAATCTATTCCTACTCCTAGCTTAAACACCAACATACTGATAGCAATCAATTTTAACTTTGATCCCTCACAGCTCCCTCTTAGGTTTTCACCAAATCACACAATACTTTTTTTAACTTCGTTTTTAACACTCAAAACAACTCAAATACTAACTATCTACGAAGAACTAACTAAAACTAACCATTGATTTAAAGAAACAGAGGAGAACCAAAGAAAATCGTCGTTGGAAGGGAGAATCGCCGAAGGAAGGAGAAGGGGAGCTCGCAGGGTGGGGAAGGAAAAGCCAAAGAAGGGGGGGGGGGGGATTTTCGTTCCTCCTTTCTGCTTTATTATTTATTTATTTATTATAATAATAATAATAATCCTAATTACTATTTCGCTCTTTACCCTAACCGTTTAATAAATCTGTTATTCGATTTGTATTCGGCTGAAATTTTAAAATTTCTCCTTCACCATTAGTCCCAAAATATTCTTATATCTAAGAGTAGAAATTCTCTGCTCACAATTCTGAAATTCATTTAACGAAAAAAAATCCGAGTGTTACATTCCACCCTCCTTACAAAAATTTTTTTCTCAAAATTTGCTACCTAAATGACTCTAGATACCGACTCGTTATGGCTTGCTACTGCTCCCAAGTTGCTTCTTCTACGTTATGGTCGCGCCATAATACTTTCACCAGTAGAATCTCCTTGTTGCGTAAAATCTTCACTACATAATCCAGAATCTCCACTGACTTCTCTTCATAGGTCAATGTGGGCTGAATCTCTATATTCTGCTACTCCACAACGTGAGAGGGATCTCATATACACTTCCTCAACATGGATACGTGGAATACATTGTGGATCTCATCCATTGAGGCATGTAGCTGCAGCTAGTAAGCTATTTTTTCTATTCTCTTTGTAATAGGAAATGGTCCAATAAATCTTGGGTTCAACATGCCTCTTCTTCCGAATCTCACAACTCTTTTGAATGGCGAAACTTTCAGAAAGACTTCATCACCCACCTCAAATTCTAACTCTCTTCTCCGACGATCTGTATAACTCTTCTGCCGGCTTTGAGCGATTAAAATTTGTTGCTGAATAAATGCAATTTTCTCTACTGTCTGTTGCAGAATATTCGGACCAACCAATCTTGCCTCACCGACTTCATCCTAATATATCAGAGATCTGCACTTCTCGCCGTAAAAAATCTAGTAAGGAGTCATACCTATCGTAACCTGAAAGCTGTTGTTATACGAAAACTCCACCAATGGTAGGTATCTGCTCCATGAACCCTGAAATTCCAGTACGCAAGCTCGAAACATATCTTTTAGCATTTGAATGGTCCTCTCAGATTGACCGTCCGTTTGAGGATGAAATGTCGTGCTAAAATTGAGCTGCGTACCCATAGCCTTATGCAGACTCCTTTAGAACTTTGACGTAAATCTTGGGTCTCTATCTAATACGATCGAGGTTGGAACTCCATGCAACCGTACGATTTCTTGTACATATAGCTCGGCGAATTGGTGTATAGAATATGTCATCTTCACTGGCAGAAAATGGGCTGATTTGGTTAACCGATCCACAATTACCCATATGTCATCATGACCTTTTGTTGTCCAAGGCAATCCCACAACAAAATCCATCGATATCTGCTCCCACTTCCACTCGGGAACAGGCAATGGTTGTAGTTTTCCCGCTGGCCTCTGGTGTTCAGCCTTAATCTGCTGACAAATTAAGCACGCCTCCACATACTTTGCCCCAATCTTCTTCATATCTGGCCACCAATAATGCTGCTTAAGATCTGTGTACATTTTGGTACTTCCTGGATGCATAGAAAATCTTGAAGAATGGCCTTCAGCCAGTATTTCTCTCTGCAGTTCTTCATTACTCGGAACGAACCACCGATTACGAAACTTAAGAATTTCGTGGTCCGAATAACTGAACTCCAACCTGTCGTTGGAAACCATGCTTGCTTTAATTTCATCGCACTCAGCGTCGTCCTTCTGGGCCTACTTAATCTTCTCCAGAATCGTAGGCTGTAAGGACATAGCCGATAACATAGCCGAGACACTCGACACCACTTCTAAGTTTAATTTCTGAAACTCCGCATCCAAAGCTAAAGGCATGCATGAAGTCATAGCTGACGTTGACGCCGTCACTTAACTCAATGCATCAGCCACCACGTTTGCCTTGCCGGGGTGGTATTTAATCTCAACATCATAGTCCTTCATGAATTCCAACCACCGTTGCTGCCTCATATTCAACTCCTTCTGAGAAAAAATATACTTCAAACTCTTATGATCCGAATATACTTCACATGGCTGTCCATACAGATAATGTCTCCAAATTTTTAGTGTGAAGACTATTGCGGCTAACTCTAGATCATTAGTCGGATAATTCTGCTCGTAATTCTGCTCGTAATTCTTCAGCTGCCTAGAAGCGTAGGCTATCACCTTCCCTTCCTGTATTAACACACATCCAAGACCTACCTTGAAAGCATCACAATAAATGCTAAATCTTTTGTCCTCGGTATGGAGCATCAAAATCAGAGCAGTAGTCAATCTTTGCTTCAATGTCTAGAAACTGTGTTCGCAATCCTTGGACCACAGATACTTCACACTTTTCCTTGTCAAACAGGTCAGAGGCGCCGCAACCGTAAAAAATCCTCAATAAACCTCCTGTAATAACCTGCTAGCCCAAGGAAACTCCGTATCTCCGTGACATTCTTCGGCTGTGGCCACTCTTTAACTGCAGGAATCTTTGCTGGATCAACAGATATGCCATCGCTTGAGATGACATGTCTTAGAAACTGAATACTATCCACCCAAAACTCACACTTTGAAAACTTCGCATAAAGTTAATGTCGCTTCAGAGTCTCCAACACCAACCTCAAGTGCTCTCCATGATCCTCTTCACTATGAGAGTACACCAATATATCATCGATAAACACTATAACAAATTTATGGAGATAGTCATGGAATACTCTGTTCACAGGTCCATAAAGGCGGCTGGGGCATTCGTCAGTCCAAATGACATTACCAAGAATTCATAATACCCATAACGCTTTCGAAAAGCCGTCTTTGGAATATCTTCTGACTTGACCTTCAACTGATAATAATCCGATCTTAGGTCAATCTTCGAAAACACTCTCGCCCCTTGGAGTTGATCAAATAGATCATCTATTCTCGACAGATGGTACTTATTCTTGATTGTCAACTTATTCAACTCCATGTAGTCGATGCACATTCGTAACGACCCACCTTCTTCTTGGCAAAAAGGATTAGCGCACCCCACAGCGAAAAGTTGGGGCGTATAAATCCTTTTTCCACCAACTCTCCTAATTGTTGCTTTAACTCCTTCAGCACTGCTGGTGCCAATCTATAAGGATTTTTCGACACCGACTCAGCTCCCGGATATAGATCTATAGCAATTCTATCTTTCGATCTGGAGGTAAACCGGGTAAATCATCTAAGAAAACTTCAGGGAAGTCTTGAACAATTAAAACATTCTACGACCTTGAATCCCTGAGAATTTGCATATTATAAGACTGGTGAGAAAACTAAAAGACTCACCAATCATAACTTGACAAGCACTGACAGGCGCCATGATAGATATCTTCAGGGCATTTTTCGCGGCCTGAAATGTATGTTTCTCACCATCCAGCGGTTGAAAACTCACTGTGCTCGCCCTACAGTCAATTGTAACGTAGTGCTTGAAGAGCCAATCCATTCCAAATATTACATCATATCTCGTTATACCCATAATAATGAGATCGGCCGATAAATTCTTGCTTCCCACCGATAGTACGCTATCTCATACCACTTGATTTGAATACATACGCCCACCAGAAGGCAACATTATCTCGTAACTACAGTCCGTTGACACAGGCCATATATCCAACTTAACCACGAATGTAGTTACAATAAACGAGTGTGTCGCACCATAATCAATCAAAGTATATGCAGGTACAGAGTTTACCAATATAGTACTTAACACTACGGCTGGCTGGTCATCCTCGCCCGACTCAATCATGGCGAATACTCTTGGTGTTGAACGCATCGGACCTTTGAGGATACTGCGCTGGCAACTAAGGCCTTTTACTGCTTCCCTGGCTACTCGAGTTCTCGCTGAACCTCTTAGTACCCCTCTGTTGTTGTTGCTGGGAGGCACTTCTGCTCTGTTGTGGGGCAACCTCCTTAAAAAATCTTCTGGAAGCCTTTCGCTGTTTAATACATATCATCTCAGTCTCCTCCACTTCTAGTGCCTTAGCCACCACTTTCGAATAGGGCACCTCCTGAGTTCCGGCTATCTTTACTCCCTTGTATATTTCTGGCTTTAGCCCCTGTACATATTGAAACATACCCTGTACATATTGAAACACCTTGTCTTCATTCCGGCTCACTAAACTGCTGGCGAACCGAGATAAGGACTCGAATTGTCGGTTGTACTCAGTTACCGACCCGGTCTGTTTTAATAGGAACTGCATCTTTTTGGCCACTTGCACTGTGCTGTTGAAGTACTTGTCATAAAATATCTCCTTAAACTTTTCCCACGTCACATGTTGCCCTTCAAAGGATGTCTCCACGAACTCCTACCAAAATCGGGCGTCCTTCTCCAGTTGGAATGTGGCTAGTGAAACCTTGTCCTCCTCTTCCACCTTCGCATATCTGAACAAGCTTTCCATGGTACGGACCCATTCCTCTGCAGCTGTTGGATCCGACGTGTAGCACCCCGAGAAACCCCGCGTTCCTGGTGCGCTACAGTGCATCTACACACTACACACACTAACACTTGTCATAACTCACTCAATTTAATACCCCTTTCGTTTTCAAATCATTTTCAAAAGAATATTTGTGAGTATGAAAAATTTTCGATTCGATTAGAAAACAACTCGCGTCCCGAAGAGGGAACACGAAGTCCTCAACATAATAACTACGCAGCGGAAAAGAAAAACCATTTAAAATAGTTTAAGATAAAACGGTAAGACTCGAAATCCTAGGAAAGAATCCTATGCACCCCTCGAACTACACAATCCGGTGCCGCGCACTCACGTCCCCACTTTGATACCCCGCGCGCACCCTCGTGGCGCCGCACGTGCCAACTCAACGTCACTGTGTCTCGCGCACGCACACAGCGCCGCTTGCCCCACACACCCTGCCGCTGTACAGCACGTCTGCGCGCACGCCCTCACCAGGACACCACCGATGCTCACCCCTGTTTCCCTTGCTGCAGACCCCTCAATACCTTGGCACAATAAGCCGAGGCAAGAACACAGGTAACCTACACCTTCAGCCACCAAAATGGAGGAGGAGCAGGGGACATTCCCACCTGTCCTTGGTAGGGTTTGGGGCGGAAATGTCGAGCCCCTAGCGCGCCCACCCTAGCCTCCAAACACCAAGGACCGAGCTCAAACAAAGCGGGAGTTCGGAAGCAACCGAACTCCCCACTTGCTAGCGGAAATTGAAAAGGGAGGAGGGCAGTTTACCTTGGGTCTTCGGCACAGGAATGGCTGAGCTACACGTCGTCCCGACTTGTCGGAGCTCTCTACCCACGTCGGCTACTGCTAACTTCTCCTCCGGTCGCCAGCCGTCGTCGGAGCTCGGAGTTTTTCTCTCCTCTTCCGCGTCTCCCTCTCGGTCCTCTCGGCGCCAAGGTGTAACAGCCGAATGGCTTCCTCCCGAAGCCATTCGGTTGTTATATTAAATTTTTTATTTATTTATATTAAATAAAGATTACCAAAATGTCTTCACCTCTTTTTATTGTCCGTAACTTCGTTAAATTCTCGTCCTCCCGACTTTAAATTCTGAAAGCCACCACAAAACTAAACTCCGAGTCTTATAATTTAATTTTCTCGTTAAAATATTTTCCGTAACTCCAACCGAACTTAAATTAAAATTTTTAGAAATTAAATTTAAAAAATCCAAAATTTCTGGGTTATTACATCATTGTGATGACCCGGATGAGTATGTATGAGGTTGACTGTGGGGCAAACCTCGAGGGACGGCGTGACGTAACGCCTCGAGTGTAGGCCGGGTCATAGAGAGGGGGGTCGTCACAGTCCCACATCGCTTGGGGGAGGTATATGGAAATGAAACATATATAAGGAAATCCTCCCAAGATAGTAAGACGCGTTTTGGAGCACAATTGACAACGGATTCCATAAGAACTCCGAAGTTAAAAGTGGTCTGGCGAGAGTAGTACCAGGTTGGGTGACCGACTGGGAAGTTCTCGCCAAACAAATTCGTGAGGGGAGGATATTGGGTTACGGCCTAATCCCCAAAACGGACAATATCTTACTGGGAAAAAGAGTTATTACAAATGGTATCAGAGCTTGTACCCAATCGGAAATGTGGCCAACGAGGACGTTGGGCCCCGAGAGGGGGTGATTGTGATGACCCGGATGAGTATGTATGAGGTTGACTGTGGGGCAAACCTCGAGGGACGGCGTGACGTAACGCCTCGAGTGTAGGCCGGGTCGTAGAGAGGGGGGTCGTCACCGTCCCACATCGCTTGGGGGAGGTATATGGAAATGAAACATATGTAAGGAAATCCTTCCAAGATAATAAGATGCGTTTTGGAGCACAATTGACAACTGATCTCATAAAAACTTCGAAGTTAAAAGTGTTCTGGCGATAGAAGGTACCAGGTTGTTTGACCGACTGGGAAGTTCTCGCCAAACAAATCCGTGAGGGGAGGATATTGGGTTACGGCCCAATCCCCAAAGCAGACAATATCTTACTAGAAAAAAGAGTTGTTACATGACGTTTGTCCTTCATACATTGGGGGTCGTAACCTCCGAAATCTATCTCCCGACTAATCATGGCCTGAACTAGAGTCTGCACTTCCTTGCACTTTCCGATTCAGCAAGATCCCTAATTGCTGAGACTGCCTGTTCACCAACTTAGTTAACTGCCTGATCGTCATGGAATCATCCTCACTTCTTGGTTTGGTTGGCTCTCTCGGTACTCGTGGGCGTCCTGTCGTCTAGACATCTTAGCTAATTTCCTGGACAAGTTAATTACTCTCATAAGCATCTAATAACTAAAGCTAAATTTAAACACTTACAGTTGTCGAAGCACGTCGTGCGGCAATCGGCGCTGTTAGGCAATCGTTTGAACGTTTTGACTTACTGAATCTAACCCCCGTAATATCCCCTCCTACTGCTGATTAACTATCCACTTTACTTTTTCCAAGCAGTGTGAGAATTGTGACAGGCCCTTATGCCTTTACAATTCACCCCTCCTCATAGGGGCTCCACGTTTTCGTCTGCCACAGTTCCGGTTGGGTAAAAGCTCTGATACCACAATTGTAACGCCCCAAAAACCTACCTGTTTCTGGTTTTTCACTGCTCTGATACCATCTCCTGTCACTCCTCGGAAACCCTACACGATTCTCGATTCGCACACTTCTACTACTCATTCACTACACTCAGAAAAATTGGAATAAAATTTAAAACTTTTGTTTCTCGACTTAAAACAACATTTTTGAAAATATATTAAACAGCATCGCAGCAGAAAACTCGATTAAAATCAGTTTGAATAAACTTCATTTTTTAAAACATAAAAGTAGAGAAACCGGTCGACACCTGTATGCATCAGTCGACACTTGGGTTGTCTTGGGTTTTTCATCGGTCGACACTGGTAAATGCCGGTCGACACTACATTCCTCTCGGGTCTTTTCATCGGTCGACACTGAGAACACCGGCCGACATTTCTAAGCTCATCTCAGAGAGTGGTCGACACCTGCTTTCACAAGTCGACACCTTAACGCTTTTTGTTCGTGCAGGTCGACCCTCGCAGTCAACACCGCTGCCATTTTTACACTACCGGTCGACACCTACAACTATAGGTCGACACTTACTTCGGTTCTGCCCGCGCAGGTTGACCCTCGCGGTCGACACTTGTAGGGTCTGGGTGACCACTAAGCTTATCGGTCGACACTTCCTCCTCAGAACTCTATTTAAAAACCTTAAAATCTTCACAAAATCTATCGGACTTCGACTCAACGCTAATAATAATACAACACACAGTTTTCCATCAACGCAAATCATTATTTACATAAAGAAAACGACAACTCAAGTTTGAAATTCGTCTATGCACTCATTCGACTCAAAACAACTTAAAACTCTCTCAATTACACTCCCAAAATCCATACCTATGCCTACTGTCACACGCCTATTTTTTTCGCTTAGGCTTGTGCGGCGCCGAGTCC